>CACSLK010028053.1:4936258-4948730 GCA_902706635.1 Striga hermonthica | reverse complement strand
TTTTTTTTCCCGATAAGATGCCTCGTTTTTGTTAATTCCGAGGTGAATTTCGCGCTGTCTGCTTAATTAAAATGGAAAGGAGTGCGAAAGCCGGAGTCTTGAAGAAGAAAGGTCCTTCAGGGTGTTTGGTTATCAAGAAGAAATCGGAGAATAAGAATTCGGGAGGTGGCTCAGGGGGTCTATATGATGTTAGCAAGGCGAAAGAAAGGGATAGGTTACTTGAAACTTATTCGGGCTCGGGCACAGGCTCGAGCTCCAGCTCGGGTTCGAGTGATGAGGATGTACCTTTGGAGTTCATGAGACGAAAAGTGAGTGAGAGGAGATTGGACAACGGTTTGAAATCCCATAAGCAAGAGAGTCTTGAAAATAGGGATTGCAGTGGTGGGAGGAAACGGGGTAGTTTGGAGTTGTTTGATTTTGACGAATATGATGAATTTGACCCGAAGAAGATGAGGAACTTGTATTTTGAGAAAAGGTTTGAGAAAATCGAGAGGAAGTATAGTGGGAATGTGATGAAGGGTTTTGGTTCTGGTTTATCTAATATGAATTTTCAAAATAGTGGTAGTGGAAGCAAAAAGGGGTTGAAGGGCGAAAATGTGAAGGATAGTAAAAAGCTCGCCGTGGATGATGATGATGATGATGATGATGATGATGATGATGGAGACATGCCCATTTTTCTTTTAAAGTCGAAGATTCAGAAGACAGCTGGTGAGCCAATCAGGGTGCAGGGGAAAAACGGTGTTTTGAAGGTTATGGTGAAAAAGAAGAAAAAGGTGGATTTCTCATCTCAGGCTAAGAATGACGACACTATTGAACTGAAAGAAGGAAAAGCTTCGAGGTCCGATGATGCAGCCAAGAAGGATCTGTTTGCTGATAATGAGATAAGTGCTGAGAAAGAGAAAGAGGAGAAGGTAGATGGAAGTATACAAGTATATAAATCAAAGAAAAGGATGAAAAAAGAGCAAGAAAGATCTTCACCTCCCAAGAATTTTACTCCTATAAAAGGAAAAGAAGGTAAAGCGCAGCGTGGTGGGAGTACCGAAAAGCAAAAGCTGCGAGAGAAGCTAAGAGGGATGTTAATTGATGCTGGGTGGACAATTGACTATAGACCGAGGCGTAATAGAGACTATTTAGATGCTGTCTACATTAGCCCTGGTGGGACAGCTTACTGGTCGATTACAAAGGCACATGAAGCGCTCAAGAAACAGTTAGAAGACGAAGGTGGAAAAAATAGTTCGGAAATGGGATCCCCGTTGTTTGCACCTCTACCCGAAGATCTCATAAATAAACTCACGAGGCAAACCAAAAGGAAATTGAAGGATGGATCGAAAAGGAAGAGCAAAAAGGACAAGCGTGCAGAGACCTCAGATAGTGATGAAGATGATGAATCAATCGAAGGTTCCCCAAAAAGGAAGAGAGAGAAAGTCAAAGTTGACAGGTCTTCAAAGGGTTTAAGTTCTAAAGCTACAGGGAGTTGCACCCTTATGGTCCGTGGGTATGATAATGGGGATAGCTCAGATTCTGATGGGTACGTTCCTTATACTGGGAAAAGAACTATCTTGTCCTGGCTGATAGACTCTGGAAAAGCAAGATTAAGTGAAAAAGTAAAGTACATGAACCAGAAGAGAAGTCGGGTGATGTTAGAAGGGTGGATCACTAGAGAAGGGATCCACTGTGGATGTTGCAGTAAAATTCTTACTGTCTCGAAGTTTGAGGTGCATGCTGGCAGCAAGTTGCGCCAGCCTTTTCACAATATATTCTTGGAGTCGGGCTCATCACTTTTGCAGTGCCAGGTTGATGCCTGGAATAGTCAGGAGGAGGCTTTGCTTCAGGATTTCTGTAGTGTTTGTGTTGATGGTGATGATCCAGATGATGACACGTGTGGGATTTGTGGCGATGGAGGTGATCTGATCTGTTGTGATAGTTGCCCGTCAACTTTTCATCAGATCTGTATGGAGATACAGGTACTTGTTGATGGATTTTAGCATAAAAGTGCGTGTGTGTGTGTGTGTATGTGTGTATTAATCATCACTAAAATTGAACTTAAGTGGGTCTGTTATTTAGTTTTCTTCTCCCTATTATGCCGTTGTTCTTCATTATGTGTGTTGACACATATAGTTACTGTTGAAATTGTTTGTTTTCATTTTTTGCCCATTTCTTAAGTATGCTTTATGTGTAGGGTTTCTTTTCTTTTCCCTTTTCGTTTCGTGGGTTGTATGTGTTTCTGGTAGGGCTTGTGCATATTCAAACTTTATTCATTCACATTTTTGCCTCCTGAATATGTACTACTGTTGATATTTTTGCTCTTCTTAGGCAGTAAATAAATGCATTGCAAGTATTGTGGCTTTAATATACTAAAGTATTGGTGCATTCTTAATGAGTTTTTTTTTTTTTTTTTTTTTTCATCAAATTGACCATATACAGGTTCTTATACCTCCTTTGTATGCAGGAGCTTCCTTCAGGGGATTGGCACTGTGCAAACTGTACTTGCAAATTTTGTGGCAGTAGAAATGTTGCTGAAGAAAATGAGAGTGCCGAGGATGAACTTAGAAGATGCTGCTTCTGTGAGAAAAAATGTAATAGTTTTTACAGTGTTAAGAGTTCTACGTGCATTTCTTATTTTCTCTCCATCTCACGTATCTCTCAGAGATATGCAAATGCTGTTTTTATATATATTTTTTTTCAATGTAACTATCTTGATCATTCGGTCTCATCTTTTTGTAGATCACAAATCGTGCGGCGAACATTCAAATGCTCTACGTTTGAGTTCTGATGGTGCATCTTTCTGTGGAGTGAATTGCCAAGAGGTATGGGCATAGATTTTCCTATATGTAGTTACTCCACAAGAGATGGTGAATTGCTCAATCGTACTTTATGTCAATATTTTTTTGCTTTTGCAGCTTTTCTATCATTTGCAGAAGATCCTTGGAGTTAGACATGAATTGGAAGCAGGATTTTCATGGTCGTTTATTCAACGAAAAGACGTGTCTGATGCCTCACAGAGTGGATTTTCTCTCAGGGTGGAGTGCAACTCTAAGCTAGCTGTTGCATTATCTATCATGGATGAATGTTTCTTGCCCATTATTGACAGGAAGTCTGGGATAAATTTGGTTCATAATGTTGTTTATAACTGTGGGTAAGATATGTAGTCAACCAAGCTAATGAAAATTACATAAGCCACGTTCTCTGCTACTTAAAGATCTTAGTATATCTTAAGCAATTGTGTTCGATTTTATGCAATTGTGTTTCTACTAGTCTTTAAGTAGTTCCGTACAATTGCTAGTTCTGGGTAATCTCTCTTGGTTAGGTGCTTGGCTCTTGGTTTCAGCTGCTTCTTTCACGCACAAAGAAATATAAATAAAAACTGGAACGCATCCTAATAGGCCTTTTTTTTTTTTTTTTTTGCAGATCAAATTTTAACCGTCTGAATTTTCGCGGATTTTATACGGTAATTTTGGAGCAGGGAGATGAAATAATATCTGCGGCATCTATCAGGTATGCTTCTTGTTGGCATTTTCTGTACTTGGGGCTTTAAAACACACCTTATCATATCCTTAATAATGGAAGTATAAGCTTTGCATTGAATTATTGATTCTTTAGTTCTATCTGCAGACATTGTAAAGCCATCTGAACATATTATTATTTCACTTGAATAGGCTCCATGGAGACCGTTTAGCTGAGATGCCATTTATCGGGACTCGTGAGACCTATAGGCGACAAGGAATGTGCAGACGCCTTTTATCCGCCATTGAAACTGTAAGGATGTTGAACTTAAACTAACATGTTTCATTGGTTTTTCTAAAACAATTCGAACATGGGAAAGTGTATTCAACTTGAATACTAAACTGGTGGACGAATTTATTTTGTGCTTTCTTTTTTGCTGGACTTGTGATATAATTTCGCTTTTGTTATTTCAGGAACTTTCTTCGCTAAAGGTTGGACGATTGATCATTCCCACCATATCAGAGCATATGAACACGTGGATTAGAGTTTTTGATTTCGAAAAACTCGAGGATGTGCACAAGAAAGAAATAAAGTCCTTGAACATGTTGGTTTTTCCAGGGACAGATATGCTGCAGAAGCAGTTAGTGAAGCAGGAAAATTCTGATGGTAAAAAATTTCGGTTTTTGGTAATATATAATTTATCATTTCAATTATATTTTCAGCTGACCACTTAATAAGAAAGAAAAAGAGAATCATTTTTCAGCTCTAAAAGTTGAACTATCTAATTTTCAGCTGTAATTTCAACTATAGCTATTTCTAATTTCTTAACTTTGCCGTTTGGAATCATAAGGAAAATTTATGTACCGTAAGATACTTTGCTTTTCCTTTTTCTAAGCTATGTATTTTTTGGGGCAGGCGTGAATGTCTCTATCACAATGAACAATCAACCTCGATCGCCAATTTCAGTTGAAAAGCCCGATAAAGAGGCAAGTAGTGATTCTGGGCCGGGTCTCAAGCCCAAGACAAACGATGAAGCTGAATCAGCAGATTCTCCTTCCCCACAAACAATACCTCCTATATCAGGTGCTGTTAGTGAATGTGATCATCATTCTCTTCACACCCAGGAAACAATTCTCCAGAAGCCCGAGGTTGAAATCGAGCATAGAGAATCTCCCAATAACTCGGAATGCTCTCCCAATCAAGCTGAAATGAACGAATGCAAAATCGAAACTCCTTCCATGGATTCTGCTGGTGGCGTCACTGTAGAGAGTTCAAAGTCTGAAAATGCTGTGCTCAATGTTGAGGTTGCTGAAGATGCTGGCCCCACAAGAAGCGAAGATGAAGGTTGTATGAATCTCTTCCTGATACAGATAAGATAAAGTCGATGGGATATACCTAAGTTTTACGAATAACAAATTTCTCTTTCTTGAACACACGATTTATCAAGAGTGATAAATGTCAAGGGCGTATTGTGATTTAAAAATTTGCAGGGTGTTCGTAAGATAATAAAAATAGGCTAAATCTAGGGGTAGTTCTTGTAACCAACCCTAAACTATTTCCCCTAAACTATTTCACCTTTGTTGTTCAATGGCAGGCGTTAAGGGCTCTGAGGCAACTCACAATCAACTTCGATTGCCCATTTCTTCTGAAATGCCTGATAAACAGGAAAGCAGCAATTGTGGGCCATGCCTCGAGTCCAAGGTTAACAACAATGTTGTATCATTGGATTCTGTTTCTGCACAAACAATTGTACCTTCAATGACTACTCATGAGCAAGATAAGTCAGCACATCCTGTTTCAGATGCTATTTACTGAATCTGAACCCAAGAGACAACTGATGTCAAGCCAGTAATAAAAATCGAGCAACATGGATTTTCAGAAAAATACCAAAAACTGCCCACCAACTCCTGCTGAAAAGCAGTACGCGCGAAATTGAAGATCCTTCAAAATTTGAAAATACCGAGGTTAATTAAGACTTTTCAGAAGATGGTGGCTCCACAAGAACTGAAACAAGTTTGTAGTGAATCTCTTCCCGGTACAGAAAGCTACAGTCACCGGAAAAACCAATGAAGAAAATGGGACACCTCATTCTTTTAATGGGTAAGTTGCTTCTGTTTCGTGTTGCGAAGATTTAGATTAGAATATAGATACAAATGAAGGCTGCGGTGTTGATTTGATGTTTAGAATGAGAACTGGTAATTACGAACTGGACTCGTATTGGTTTGAATTTCCCTGCCTGAGGGGGGGTTTATAAATGTTAGGTCGTTCCACATATGCAACATGATTGAATCAAAGCTTGAATGTTAACGAGCTGTAAGGCTTGGCCAGAAATTTTTTGTATGCATTTTTTTTTTTTTTTTTTTTTTTTTTTTTTTTTTTTTTTTAAAAAAATTGTGAGATTCCTATTTTATAGTACATGTGTTGGATCAACTTATATCAGTATATTGAGGAAATTGCAAATTTGGTCCCGTTAGATTAGGGCGGTTCCAAAAATAGTCCCAAGATGCTCATTTTTAGTCCTTAACTTATTTTCGTTCCAAACTTAGTCCCAAAACTAACAGACTGGACGGAAATGTTAACAGCCAAAAATGGAGGGAGAATGACATCTGAAAATGGCGGGAAATTGCACCAGAAATGACAAGCCACAGAACAGCATAAATCCTTCATTCTCTTCTTCAGATTTGCAACTCAAGTCAACAGAAACATAGGAAAAAAAAATGAGTTTTTCAAGTTCTTCAAGAAGAGAAGCCGGTGTTCTTTGTTTTTGCCGTAAGGTTGCTCGTCTACAAACCGCATGGACCCCTGCCAACCCAGGAAGGAGGTACATGGATTGTGGCCAAAATGGTTGTACCTTTTGGAATTGGTTTGACCCTCCGATGTGTGCAAGGTCAAAAGAAATAATCCCCGGATTGTTGCATAAAATAAACCGGTTAGAAGCTGAAACAAATCGCCAAAATGTCGAATCTGCAACTGAGCTTCAAGAGAAGGAGATGTACTTGAAAAAGATGAAGAAACTAGAAGAAGAAAATGCACAACTGAAGAAGAAGAATAGAATTTTACTGTTTTTACTTGTAATCTCAATGGTGTGTATGTTTATCATGAAATGAGCATAATATGTATCCAAGTATCCAAATGGGGACCTTATCTATTACTGTTATGATTTGTTGCTAATCTCAATGAAAATCAGACCACTTTGTTGCTAATTTGCCATGAATCACGTTCTGACTCAATTTGGCATGAAACAAAAACACAACAAAGAACTTCAATTTCATTCATTATACTAAAATAGAACACAAAACCTCAATTGGGTAAACAGTCATCATGAACCTGAATTGCATAAATTAGAACACAAACTTCAAGCATGAAACTCAATGTACATACAGAACTTCAATTGCAAACATAAAACAAGAGATCCACTTTCAATTAAGCACCAGGACTGCAATCCACTTTGAATTAAGCACCAGAAATTCATGCATGAAACAACATGAAACCTCTATGTAAAAACACAGAACTGCAAACCACGTTCAATTAAGCACCAGCCATCATGAAAACACACTTTCAGCCACAAAACACTACATTTCAACAAGAGATCCACCTTCAGTCATAAAAACCCATCACATAACATAATTCAGGTTCCCAAAACAAGACAACTTACTGACACCGTCATAATATAAGCATTTTCACAGAACACCCCTTTGCAAATACCACTCAAAACCAGGGGACTAACTATTATTTCAAAAGGTGCACAATTTGCAACAGGAGACTTAGATTTGATGACTTCAAAGAGTAGCTCCTCTAGTGCTTTTCCTTGCTTGTTTAAATCAACATATGCTATCAGAAATGCATTCAAAAAAGTAAAACAAAGAAAATCATCATCCTTGATTCAAAAAAGTAAAACACAGAAAGTAAAACACTTACAATTAGTTTCCTTTGAGGTTGGGGCTGGCTATCATCATCCTGAGTTTGTGATGGAAAATCATCACCTTGAGTCATCTCTTCATGTTGTGTCTCCACCTCAAAGGCACCATCTGAAATCCCACTCTCAGCTAACTTTTTCCACTCACAAGTTCTTTGATTGTGTCCCATTTGATGGCAAAACTTGCAGGACACCTTATACTTTTGCCATGGAAGTTTTTGTTCACCTTTCATTCTTTTTTTTTTTCCACTGCTACTCTCACCTGCTCCCATTCTTCTTAATTTGGCTGGCCTTCCCCTTTTTTTTTTTCAAAATTTAGAGGAAGTGGAGGTATGTAACCTGTTCTATCCCATAGACCTGGCCCAGTTATAGGCTTTATAGCAGGTTCATACACCTTAGCATAAGTGTCACAAGAATAGCATTCATCCACAAAGTCCTCAGGTTTATGCCCTTGTGCTAATATGGCACTGCATGCATGTTTGCATGAGATTCCTGTCAAGTCCCACTTTCTACAGCTACAAGTTCTTTCCATCAGGTTCACAATATGAGAAGCACCATCATTGCAATCTAGTTGGTACCACCAGTCATTGGATTTGATTGGGATGCATTCAGAGGCTTTTCCTTCTTGTTTGTCTACAAGTTTCTTGATCTTGGGGCATATTTTTCTCCCTTCCCACTTTCTCTCAGCCATATCTCTGTTCTCTTGGAGCCTAGTCATCAGGTACTGTCTCACCCATTCCAACATAGTCAAGATTGGCTTCTCTCTAGCCTCTAGGATGGAGCTGTTGAAAACCTCACAGATGTTGTTCAACAATAGATCTGACTTAGGAGTTGGTGTGAAGTGGGACTTTGACCATTGTTTTGCAGGTTTATCCTCAAGCCAAACCTTGCAATCCTTGTCAAGTTCACCAATCTTGTTCATTGACTCTCTGAATTCTGAAAGAGTGGTGGCTTTGGCTGCTTTCCATAAAGCCCTTTTGAAGGCTAGACCTCTGAAACCGGTTGTTTGCATATTGGCATGTAAATGCCTCACACAAAATCTGTTCTGAGCACCAGGAAGGACATCTTAAAAAGCTGGAATCAAGCCTTTTTGCTTGTCAGACATGAAAGTCCATTCTTCATCATTCTGAATCATCAGATCTTCCTTTAGATTTTTAAGAAACCAAGTCCATGTCTCTTTGGTTTCACCACCCACAACTGCATATGCTATAGGGAATGGATTATTTGATGGATCCACCCCTACAGCTGCGAGAAGAATGCCTCCATGCTTAGCCTTTAAGTGACAGTCATCAACTCCCACTAATTTTCTACAACCAGCAAGAAAACCATGTTTTAATGGGGCCAAACAAATGTAGATATTGTCAATTTTTTTCTGTTTATCAGGTCCAGGAGCATCTGTTAGTGACAATAAAATTGTGCTGCCTGGATTTTTCTGCCTCAGAGCATATGCATAATCCCATATCTTTGCATATTGGTCAGAATGTGATCCCTCAATTGATTTCAAAGCTAAGTGTTTGGCCCTGAAAGCTTTGCCCTTGGACACATGACACTTCAGTCTTTTCACTGCATCTCTTCTGAATCCTTTAAGTGATCTCTTTGGATCAGACCTGAAGTCTTCTTCATACCTTTCTGCAATCCATCTAGCTGTGGCATTTTTTACTTTTCATGTCCTTGCACATGAGTGCCTGTGATTGTAGGCTCTAATTTGGTAGGCCTCTTCATTACACACTTTAAGTGCATTTATGGCCCATTGACACCCATTTGGTTCTTCTTCACACCTAGCATAGATTCTCCTCTTATCATTCTTGGTGATTCTGAGGCTTCTATGAGTTTGGATGCCATGAGAAGAAATTGCTTCCTTGAACAAACTCTTGGATGGAAACTTCATTCCAATTGCAAAATGAGGATTGAAAACATCCTCACCCTTAAACACAAAACTCTCATTCCCCTCTTCATCTTCATCTTCATCTGAACCCTTCAAACTACAAAAATCTTCATCACTACTATCATCTTCATCTTCAGACACAGACATACTACTGTCAGTGGACAATCCTAACTCTGCCCCCTTTTTTTGTGACTTTAACATGAGTCTCCACAAGGTTCTCCTCATCCACATACATATCAATATATCTTTCAAGCTCAGCATCATCAGAATTACTGTCCACCCCTTCTCTATTTTCACCCTCAACCTCACCTGCCTCATTAACACCCCCATCCCCATTGCCATCCTTCTCCAATTCCTTTTCTTCCTTCTCAGCCACTAGATAGAACTTCACTTCTCTTTCATGATGTTTATCAACAGCCAACAAAAGATCAGTCTCCATAAGCACCTCTCTGTATTGATGGTGCAAGTCAAGTCTATAAATTTTTTTCTCCCCACAGTATCCTAACTCTTCACAGAACCTATAGACATCCCTCATGTTTACTTTGTACTTGTCCACATAATCAAATGCACTTATCTCACCCCCAACATACCTCTGTTGTCCTTCAATTATATCATCAGCCAAAATCTCATCATGATGTATTTTGAAAGTAAGGTAAAACGGGTTAGTGCCACCTGCATGTGCATAACATGGAACATGTGGTCAGATATACAAATAAATAAAATGAGGTTTTTTGTACAAACAATCCTAATTACAATGAGCACTAATTTAAAAAAGAAAAAAAAATCAAAAAAGCCCTAATTACATAGCATGGATGACCACATACCCAACAAAATTCCTAATTTTAAAAAGAAAAAAACCCTAATTACCCGACATGAAGGACCACATACCTACAAAGCCCTAGTTTTTATAACAAAAAATTTAGAAAAAAACCCTAGTTACCCCAAGTACCCGACAAAGCCCTATTTTCTATCGCAAGATTAAGAAATACCCAATTACTACATACTAGACAAAAGCCCTAGTTTTTCAAACACATCACCCTAATTACCATAAAAAATTTCGAAAAAAAGAAACGAACGCATCACACAAAGGTACAATACAAACGTAATTCGAACAAATAACACATTACAAACAACATACAATGAGAAAAAATATAAAATTAAGCGCGCTAGGGTTAGGAATAAATACCGTAGGTCGGATTTGGATTTTCCACAGCATCACTTGAGCGCAACATTGGATTTTCAACACAATATCGTAGGGTATTCATATCAAAATTTAATTTGGAGTAGATTTTAGAGAGAAAATTTTGATTTTATGGATTTAATACTAAACCTAATTTTGAGAATTGGGGGTGGAAAGATATGTATTGTTTCATATGTTGGGAAAATAAATCGCGGATTTGAATCTGTCCAAAAATAACGACCAAACGCCCACGTGAGCCCCGCGTGACATTTCCGTCTAGTCTGTTAGTTTTGGGACTAAGTTTGGAACAAAAATAAATTAAGGACTAAAAATGAGCATCTTGGGACTATTTTTGGAACCGCCCTAATCTAACGGGACCAAATTTGCAATTTCCTCCAGTAGTGTATTTGATTACATACAAAAATGTTCCTTCACTCACTGTAGACATGTAAGTCTTGCATGTGTTGAAATCTTCTAATTTTCCAATCACATAAGTACAATATATATGAGACTATTCTCTTGCCACATTAGGTAGATAAGATTTTGTGAATTTTCAATTATATATACAGGTGTTAATATTCCCACCACTTCTCTTGGACTATTCTGTGTCTGCCATTTTTCTAAAAATCTCAGAATATTGTAAAATCCTCTTTACCAGGCCGACGAGAAAATGTCGTCCAACAAGGTGTGATTTTTAGTTGGCCGGCCGACGAAACCGGCCAAAACACGATCGGCCGGTTGGCCGGCTTTTGTGGCCGTCCTCAGTCACGGCCGGCCGGCTGTGTAGGCCGGAGCCCTTTAGACTTTTTTCTTTTTTGGAGAAAAGTACCATTTTGTTTGGAATGCTCAATCTACAAAAGTAAGTAAAAAAAATGAAATAAAATAAAATTGTACCCAATATTTTAAAATTAAATTTTGGGTCTAAGAGGTTATTAAAACAAGTGAGGTGATTAAATCAACTATTCAAAATCTTATAAGAGGAATTGACTTAGACTAGTTTTGCTATGGAGTCTGGGGATGGTTCGACTTATGGAGTCATCCGTAATTATTTATAAATAATGTATTAACACGTGGTCTGCAATAAATATACATTGAATATGTGTCGGTATATATATAGGTATATAATAAGTCATGGACGGCTTTTGTTGACCGGAATTGAAAAATAATGCATTGTACATCTTAGAAAAGGGAAAAAATTGTTGGTTACATAAATTTGGTTTGCAAATAAATCAAACGAAGCGTTTTGTGTAGAAATAGAGACTCTTTCACGTCTAATCCCCGGCGAGCACCCCCACCCACCGCCGCCGCCCCAGCTTCCTTCCCACCGTCTATTAAGATTCCTCGGTGTATGGACCTCTCAATCCCGCAGAGTTCAGTCAAAAGTTCGTGTTTGGCTCAATCGCGCCTCTGCATTTCATCGGTCCTTCTCTCAAAGCGTGCTTTCCTCCCTGTACCCCTTCAGCAGCGCAATGTACAACTCTTCTCTAGGTACCTCATGACCCATCCAATGAAGTTCATTGCACCTTATGCGGTCGTTAACAATAGTTCTCCGTCGACAGAAATATCTCATGGTAAATTGGACTCGTTTTTTATCTTCTTTTCCTTATTCGTGTTGCTGTTTTGGCCTGTCGTCTTTGATAATCGCTGGAAATTGAAGGGGTAAGAATTGGAGAGGTGAAGAGGGTTACCAAGGAGACGAATGCCAGTGTGAAGATTAATCTGGATGGCAGTGCCACAGCTGACAATAATACGGGCATTTCTTTTCTCGATCACATGTTAGATTGATGTAGGGGAAGCGTGAACGAATGGGAAGAATACGAGATACTCTCTCGAACTTGGGATAATCTCCCAAAAAACACGAACAATTTTAATTCATTCTCAAATTCAACTGAATAAAACAATAGATGGGGGAGCTGTTGGTGTTATATACTTAAGCTGTGCTTTAGTGGATATTACACTTGTTATTCCTTGATGAATGAGAATTATGTTTAGTTAAATAAGTTCCACGTTATGTTGTTTTGCATGTAGATAAGTGGGTCGTCATCGG
>CACSLK010028053.1:4911845-4936158 GCA_902706635.1 Striga hermonthica | reverse complement strand
GTTGAATGTTTGTCTGTGATTTGTGCATATCGAGATCCTCGTGGGTTCCAACAGGAGCCCTTTAAATAAGACTCCTAAACATTATTCCTAACTTGTCCAACACGACAGGATCTCTAATATTTAATTCCTAACTTATTCTCCAAGATGATAATAATAATAATAATAATAATAATAATAATAATAATAATAATAATAATAATAATAATAATAATAATAATAATAATAATAATAATAATAATAATAATAATAATACTATTCTATACCATTCTTCCCCGGTTCGGAAGGCTTCGCCCTCGAAGCCGATGCGCTCCCGTGGCCGGCACGTGGTGTCGAACTCATGGTAGCAAATCCCGTCATTTTCCCCGGTCGAACACGAAGGTTGAACATCGCTCAACTTCACATAACAAATGGAGGATAAGATCTTTAGCCTCATAAGACATTTTTTGTTCTTCGAACTTCAAACATGGTCTCCAATTTATTATCTTGCGACATGCCAATGAACGATGATTGCGTTTCCACTGTTGTAGCGCAGTTTCTGCGCCCAAATGCCTGTGGTGCTCATTTTTAGAGTATGGAGCAATAAAATCAGCAACTTCTAGTAACATATATTTCTCCAGTGGCTTACACAAGCCAAAATCAGAAAGCGTCACCTCGGGCCCCAGAGACTCTTCATCGAAAATAGGCGGACCGTCGTAGATACCGTCCACTTCGCTGGTAAGACGCTCCTCGACCTCCTCAGGCCCTTCATCAAACACAGGAGGACCATCGTACAATGGCCCGTCAACATTCTCTTCGTCGAATTCGGGGACGTCTACACGAAATGGGCCCTCCCATCGACCATAATCACAATCAAATTCCCAATCGCGTCGGGCACGATATCCGTCGACGATGGAAGCTTCCTCGCGCTTGCCTATGTCGTCACGTTGATCGTTGCCATTCACGAAGACCGGACCCTGTCGCCGCATGTCACGGCCGCCGTATGCAGCGAAGGGGTCAGCCTCGACGTGCGAGGGTGGAAAATCGTCGAAGGAATTCACCTCCGATAATGTCTCCTCGCCGTCTTCGTCGCCGGACGGTGGTTGTGGAGATCTCCAGCGGGGCACCCCGCCTGGACCACGACCTCCACGTCCTCCGCGAATTCCCCCGCGAATGCCCCAGTTGCCGGCGTCGCGGTTCGTCTGCAAATCCTTAACCACGTTGTTGATCGTAAGACGCACTTCTTCGATCCCCGTCGAAAGATCCTCAACCTGATGATCCAATTGATTGATCTGGCGGCCGAAGTCCGTGGCTTGTCGACCCGGATACTCAATGGTGGCGTCACGCCCGTCGATGTCGTCCTTATGCGGCGGCATCTTGAATCGTGCTGACTTCTGATACCAACTGATGTAGAGCAAGCGTGAACGAATGGGAAGAATACGAGATACTCTCTCGAACTTGGGATAATCTCCCAAAAAATACGAACAATTTTAATTCATTCTCAAATTCAACTGAATAAAACAATAGATGGGGGAGCCCTTTAAATAAGACTCCTAAACATTATTCCTAACTTGTCCAACACGACAAGATCTCTAATATTTAATTCCTAACTTATTCTCCAAGATAATAATAATAATAATAATAATAATAATAATAATAATAATACTATTCTACACCATAGATGTATGTTATTTGTTTATTCGTGAGCATTTTTATTCTTTTTTGGGTTGATTCTGGTGGCTTTAATGTGATTAAACGTGGAATATGCATTTGAACTCGTATTGAAACTTGATGAAGTAAAGTATTACCTAATGTTAGCCAGAAGACTCGTTGTGACTATTTGTATAACTCCGACAATTCTTGCCATCTCTGGTGATGGAATGCCTGCAAAAAAAGATACCAGGTTGTCAAACGGGGGCAATACGAGTGCGGTCCCACACAGGTGAAGCGCACCATAAGAGGGTTAGCCCAAATGAAACCCAAGTGAGGTTCCATCCCAAAACCAATTGGTAGTAGGAGGAGTAGCCCACTAGGCTTATAAGTTAGGCCTATTTACCCTATCAAATCAATGTGGGACAACTCACAAGTGACATTCCAACACGCCCCCTCACTTGTGAGTCCTTCATCAGCCCACGCCTCTAACTAGGCCGGGTATATTTTTCAGCCCATGCCTACAACCAGGCCGGGTATAATTTTCAGCCCACGCCTACAACTAGGCCGGGTAGCTTCTCTCTCTTTTTTTTTTTTTTTTTTAGCAGGTCTCTAATTAGGCCCGCTCTGATACCATGTCAAACGGGGGCAATACGAGTGCGGTCCCACACAGGTGAAGCGCACCATAAGAGGGTTAGCCCAAATGAAGCCAAAGTGAGGTTCCATCCCAAAACCAATTGATAGTAGGAGGAGTAGCCCACTAGGCTTATAAGTTATGCCTATTTACCCTATCAAATCAATGTGGGACAACTCACAAGTGACATTCCAACACAGGTTGTCCTTAGGGGTTTTAGTGTGGCGTCTATGAGTATTAGTGAGACCGTGCTCTTTACCTTGACAGTTGACATGGGGCATCATTTTTAGGGGTTGGATGACCTAGGCTTGATAGTTGCATGAGGAGGACTCCTCAACTCGAATCCTTGGTGGACTATGGTCCACGGGTTGGGCGTTCGTTGAACCTTGGATTTCATAACTAAGGTTAGACCTTAGTCTAGCCCTGGCCTTTATGGTCCTTGGAATACACGTGGCGGTGGCGCTATTTTATGAATCTGTGTGTGTGTCTTTCAATAAATCTGAATATTTTTCCTTCATCACGTTTCACAGTGCTTACAAGTTCGAAAGCTACTAAGGGGGTTGGTTGGTGGTGATTATTCTTTGTATGTAGTCATACAAAATAATTAATATTATGCAGACTTATATTTGATATCGGATGAAACATAAAACTTAATATATTTTTAGAAATATATTATTATTATTTAAGTTAATCAAACAAAATGTTTGTAAAAAAATTAAAACTGTAAAATTGTCGTCACAACACAAGCAGTATTTTCGATTTTATTATTTAAATCAAAATAAAAAGAATTAACTGGACAAAAATAAAAAAATAGGGCGTCGACCAAAATAAAACAGACGTATTCTCATAATACGTTTTACATTGTAAAATGTATTCAGAGAATACGTTTATAAAGTAAAACGTATTCCCATATTACGTTTTAAAACGAATTAAATTATTAAACGTGATTAAGTTAATTAAATTAATATAAAACGTGATTAAGAAAATTAAATCAAATTAAAAAGTATTTTGAAAATACGTTTACTAAAAAAACGTATTTTCGAAATACGTTTTACCTACTAAAACGTATTTTTGATATACGTTTCTTTTCAAAATAAATTTTATATATATACTCTAAATATATATAAAAAATTTGTAAAATTTATTATTTAGTGATTTTTTTTAATGGAAAACGTATTTTTAGAATACGGTTTCTTTAAAGAAACCGTATTCTCACAATACGTTTTGCATAAAAAAAATTAAAACGTATTTTGAAAATACGTTTTACTGTACAGAAACAACAATTTTACAACAGAAATAAAATAGAACACCTGTTTGTCGAAATCGATTCCACAACCAAATATTCAACAACCAAAATTTATCCAAAATATATCAATTCCACAAACAAAATTGAACCATAATAATTTATTTAAAATACCAATATGTCTAAATTTAATTACACAAAAGTCAAGAAAAAAAAGTCCATAAATTTCCTAATAGTTGCTAGGAGTGAATTGATCCGGAGGTCTGCGCTGTCGGGAGCCCATCCGACGCTAGTACGTCTGTAAAGAAGACAAGGCTGTGGGCGTGGCAGCTTCTTCTTCTGCATCTGAATAATTGATATTTTAAGAAAATCAGAAATTCTACTTCACAATAAATAAATAAATAACTAATTTAAAAATCATATTGCAGTTAAGTAAAAAATTATGACCTTCTTCTTCTTGTTCCTCAGGCACGGTGTCGGCAGGCACGGTGTTGGCATCGAGTTCGCGGACACGGCGTCTTCTACGCCCACCAATATTGGCAGCAGGTCGATGCCTCGCTCGGTGCGACTGCGTCGGTTGGGGTCGGACGTAGCTCTCTTGAGATAGAACTTGACTCGACGACGTCCTTTGCGTGACCTCTTGTCCTCCGACAGTCAGTCCACTGTAGAACATGTTTTGGGACTGTGCGATTATGGACTGCTGCTTTGGAGTGAGTGCATTAAAGTCAAGGGTCGATAACAAGTTATAAACCCCCTCCATGGCATTGGCCTGAAAATTAAATTGAAAATTATTACCATTAAACAAAAAAAAAAAAACACAATTTATTAACACTTACACTGCACATCCCCTACTCGGACAGTGGATGAAAGCCTCCTTCCTGTTGGACCACCGGGTTGTTGCCAGGATTACTGATTAGTCTTATAGTCCTATAGTGAAACCAATCAAGGTAACCCGGCGCATGCTCAAGGAACGACTTCATAGGGTAATGTGGGAGGACATGTTGGGCTCGTTGTTCGATCCAAACATTCCCAAGTGCTCCATGATACTCCACCCAATCATAGAATGCCCTCCCAGTCATTCCCTGGCCTCGGTGGTGTGTCTGGTACTCAGCCAAACCCCTAATGATCGGAGGGTCGGGGATGGCTTGCCGACACCCGAACTGACGGAAGACCCTATCAGTCATGTGCTGCTCACGAATGTCCCAACAGAAGATCCACCCTCTATACATCCAGAGGTCTGAACCTTCTGTACACGGGGCCAGGAGAGTACCCTCGTCCAGGTGGCGCTTATATGACACCCAATTGAACTGTAAAAAAATAATAATAATAATAACTATTAAGTTATAGAAAAATAAAAAAACGAAAAACAAATATATATATATATATATATATATGTATATATATATATAATAATCAATATTACTTAAACGAAAAACTGTGTAACGGGTGTATTTGCCTGCAACGATAAATGCAAATACACCATGGACATACTAGGAAAGTAATAAATTCATTCAAAACTATCGTTATTGAGTATTGCGGGATTCCACGAACCATCAGGTTGGCTAATCATCATAGTAATCTTCTGAATTGTCCAACCTTCTTCAAACTGACATTTTGCATTAATCATCTGTACCAACTGTTCATATGATATCCTCCCCGGAATTATAAATGAACCACTCGGACGATCTTTAAATGAAACAAAATCGCTTAACATTTTCTTCCCAAAATGCCAGTACAAATTAACAAGGTATGGACCGGGATAGGCCATTTTATACTTGTTGCAAAAGAACACTTTCAATTCTTTTTCCAAAAAAACTTAATTTTGACTCTCCAACAAAAAAAAAAAAAAAAAAAAAAAANNNNAAAAAAAAAAAAAAAAAAAAAGCCCAAATCAAATAATCCTCCAAAACCATTGAACTCATAATCGAACAATAACATAGAATTCATCTATAATTCGGATAAATTGAAAGCCCTAATTCTAACCCTAATTTCGAAAACCGTAACCCCAACAACAACCAAACAATACACAATTAACAATTTACACACAAAATTTCAATCCTCAATTCAACATACACACATAATCGATAATCAATTACCAATTTTCAATCTTCAAATACCACCACATTCAAACATATTATACCAATTCTCAATCTCCAAACAACTAAAAATGTAAAGATAAGACAATATACCTCGTGCGAATGAATTAATCGAAAATGAGACTCGTGTCGGTGTTGTCGGTTCACACCGGAATGAAGATTGGATCGAGTTTTTTTTTCACGAACAAAAATTGCTCTTGTTGCTTCTTTTTTATTTTCTGTTTGTGGGTTCTCTGCTGTGCGTGAATAAAATGGAGAGGAAGAGATTTTTTTTTTTATATTAAACGTAAAAAACGTATTCTCAGAATACGTTTACCGACAATTTAATTGTAAAACGTATTCTGAGAATACGTTTTAATAAAATATTATTTTTTTTAGATAATTTTTTTTTATTGAATAAGAAACGTATTTTGAAACTACATTTTATAAAAATACATTTTAAATAACGTTTTATTGATTAATTTTTTTTAAGAAAACGTATTCTGATAATACGACTGTTTTATTTTGGTCAGACTCATTTTTTTTATCCAGTTAATTTTTTTTTAATTAAATAAACTACTCAGTATTTTCCTTACCCGACAAAATCCTACATGTCACCAATCGTCCACGTCATTGATCTCCGTACCATTCCCTTCCACCTTCCTCACGTTACCTTACTTTATCTTTCCCACCAATATCACTCTCTCTCTCTCTCTCTCTCTCTCTCTCTCTCTCTCTTCCCCTCTCTCTCTAGACTTCCCTTTTAGGGTTTAATTTTCCCTCAATCGGAGTGATCCGACTCGAACTCAGTTCCCCCTCCTCTCATCCATGGGTTCGCTACCCGATCCAGGCGAGTTGACTCATCCTCCTCCTCCACCGCCGCCCCCGAGTTTCGACGATTTCCAACGCCAGACCTCGCTGATGACGAGCTGCACTCTCCTCTGGAAGGAGCTCTCGGACCACTTCACCTCCCTCGAGCAGGACCTCATCAAGAAATCCGACGCGCTCAAGGCCAAGTTCCACGCGCTGAACGACGAGACGCAGCACTCCCTGCTGGCGCTCGACTCCCGCGAGTCCTCCATTTCCAAATCCATGTCCATCGCCCTCGCGGCGCTCGAGAAATCGGCCAAGGCGGCCCAGGCGTCCGTCGCCGTCGCTGCCGAGGAGCCGGAGGTCGACGACTCGGAGGGCCTGCTGATGAAACTGAGGAGCTTCTGCCACAGGATGGCGGCGCATGAGTTCTGGATCTTCGTGACCTCTCGGAAGAAGGAGATCGAGTCGTTCAGATCGGAGCTGCCGAAGGCCCTGGCCGCCTGCGTGGATCCGCCGAGATTCGTCCTCGAGGCCATCTCGGAGGTTTTTCCGGCGACGAGCGCCGGCAGCTGCGATTTGGGGTGGGCCTGCGTGCTGCTGCTGGAGTCTCTGATTCCGGTGATGGTGGACCCGGTGCTGGGTAAGGAGAGGATGCTGGTGACCCCAAGCATCAAGGGGAAGGCGGAGGAGATAGCCGAGGCGTGGAAGAGGAGCTTGGAAGAGAGAGGTGGGATTGAGAATGTGAAGACGCCCGATGTGCACACTTTTCTGCAGCATTTAGTGACCTTTGGGATTGTGAAAAAGGAGGATATGGAGTTGTACATGAAGCTCGTCGTGGCATCAGCCTGGAGAAAGCAGATGCCCAAGCTGGCCGTCTCTCTTGGCCTCGGGGATAAGATGCCCGGTAGAGTATCTCTCTTCTAATTTTAGTAATGTTCTTGTGGGTTATTTCTATGTTTGAATATATAAGTGCTTAATTGCTTACAGTTGAAGTTGGAAATCTATAATTAGAAAGTGCTTGAAGTGTGATTGTTAATTTCGTTGTTCTTGGTGAGTAAAGGGAGGAAACATATGAGTTGAAATGCATGGCAGCATGTGTGATTTCGTGGAGCTTATGTTCAGAATTATGCTGATCTTGGTTCGGAATTTTCGTACTATTTTGTTAAGAAGATAATTGAAATGAAGGCTGGATGCTGGCTGGTTTCTCGGGGTATCAGCAGCATTCAGATACAGTCGTTTCTGTAAATTTTATTGGGAAATTGGTAAAAGATGAAATTGTTTTTTGGAGAGATTTCTGAGTGTGAGGGGAACCATGCAAGAAAAATAATTTTTGTGACCTCTTACTAACAAACTTCTTCCCTAGAATCCCTACAATCTTCATTCATATGGATTGAAGTGTGATTCTTCATTCATGTAGAAATTGTTTTGTTGTATCGTATAAGTCTACGAAAGTGATACCTCTAGGATCTATAGCCTATGACACTGAGTTGAGAGTTTGGATTTTTTCTATTCCAGAACTGTACAGAATCACTCAGGTCAGATATATGCACTTTTCATGGTTGCTATTAGTAGATATGTGCTATTTTCAGAGTTCTAGACTAGAACAAATGTGATGATTCAAAGAAACTTATAACCCATTAACCTTTTCAGTAGGGACATGTTAATGTTGAGGTTAAGATGTGTGTGTCTCATAATCATTTCACCAGTCATTGTGCAACTCTGTGTAGTAGTAAAGTGAACTGTCGATCTTCCTGTTCTTTCAGTAGAAGTTGTAGGTTGAGAAGGCCGTCGAAATGTAAAAAGTTGATTTCCTTTTTTATATCTGAGCCACTGAATATAGACCATCCAATTTTTTCACAGAATTTAAACTTGAGGGGAAAATAAATACGAGCACCAACATGAATTGGTGGCATTTGAATGCATGATAAGTTGCAGTGGTGTCTCATTAACTTTTGCCTCTTTTTTTGCAGATATGATTGAGGAGTTAATTGGAAGGGGGCAACAGGTTGATGCTGTTCATTTTACATATGAAGTTGGCCTTGCCGACAAATTCCCGCCTGTTCCCTTGCTGAAGGCTTTTCTGAAAGATGCGAAGAAGGCGGCTACATCCATTTTGGAGGATCCCAACCATTCGAGCCGTGCTGTGGTGAGCTTTGGTTGCTATATTCCTAATATTGAATTATTTATTTTTCAGATTGTATATCACCATATCTATTTTCATTTAACATAAAACTTCTTTGGCAAAGCAAAGAGTGTCTCTGATATTTATCTGGGCAACGTTTAATGTTGATGGGCTACACTTGTTCTCATTTAGCTCTTCACTGCTGGTCCCTGATTTTGATTGGTCACTGGACTAAATTGTCCTGTTCCTCTTTCTCTTTTGTTAAGGGAGTGTTTGCTAGCAGACCCACACATGCACTAGAAAATAATAAAAGATTGTTTGCTTGTTGTAGATAAAAACTATGCTTCTGTTTTTCCCAGTGTTTCCAAGTGGCAACTTTGTGATTCTGAACATAAATATTAAAAATCTAAAACCAGCTTTAATCACCTTTTTTTTTTTTTTTTTGGTTCTCACAGCATATGGCCGCCAAGAAGGAACAATCTGCCATCCGGGCTGTTCTCAAGTGCATCGAGGAATACAAGCTCGAGTCCAAGTTCCCACCTGAGACCCTCAAGAAGCACCTCGAGCAGCTCGAGAAGGCCAAGATTAAGAAAAGGCCATCCAGCCCCGCTGCAAAACGTACTCGGGCCAGCAATGTGGGCCAAATGCCTCCGGCTAAGGCGGGCCGCTCGACCAATGCTTATGTCTCGTCTTTCCCGTCTCCTCAAACGTACATCAGGTCCCCTTCTCACACCCAATACCCTTCCCCTATCCCGGCTTATCCTGCTGTGCCAGCTGTCTATAACAGGAGCCCACCGTACGCTTACTCACCGGAGGCACCTGCACCTGCAATCGTTGGATCATACTCTGTTTCACCCCTGAACTTCCCGGCTTATGGGATGGCGCCTGCTTACCAGCAAGCTTACTACTGATCGACGTGACTGTGAGGGGGCCCACCTGGCGGGAGAATGGTGACTAATGATAATCGTGATGACGAAAAATCCAAAAAAAAAAAAAAATGGAAATGAAAAAAATATCTGTTTTAATGGGTCTGTAATCCACTAACCTTTAATGGTAGCTTTTGTTTATGTGTGTTTAATTCACTGACCTTGACAAGGGCAGGGCAGGCTGTATTTTCTCTGATTGTTGGTGAAACTTGTAGTTGTACTAGGTGGTGTGCAAATAAAAGAAAAAAAAGAAGGGCAACGTGGACTCTTATGGATGACAACTTGGTTTACCACCCAAGTATAAATGCATTATTAAAAAACAGAAGAAATAATACATTTACAATTAAGTTGCAATTAGGATGACTATAACTGCATTCTTAAAAAACAAAAGAAATAATATATTTACAATTAAGTTGTAACTCAAGTTGTCATTCAAGTAGACTCTATAACATTACTCTTGGACTAAATACTAGTTAATCAACATTGGTTGGCCGCAAATACAGGGCACACCTTGCTAGGTGTGCTAGGGCCTTTAGTGAAATACACATTCTCCAAAAGTGCGTGGGGTAAGTAGGTAAGGATTTTTTTTTTAAAAAAATGGGACATGTGTCTCAATTCTATTGGGCAATGAAATTCATATATCATATTATATAAATTAAATTATCATTCATATTTTGTATCAAAAAATAAAAATAAAAATACCAAAATTCATATTTTTTTCATTCTCTACAATAGAGACCACATTTGATATTTTTTTAAACACAATTAATTTATCATTTTTTACAATTAATTTATCTTATTGGAAGATTATGACATAAATCTATAATTAGATGAATATGTTACATAGTAAGATGAACATGTTATAGAGTAAGATGAACATGTCATAAAATAAGATGAAAATATTACATTTTCACAGATGAAATTTAGATGGACATGTTCTAAAATAAGATGAACGTGTTACATAATAAAATAACATGTTATAGAATAAGATGAACATGTTACATAATATAATGAACATGTTATAGAATAAGATGAACATGTTACATGCACAATAAGGTGAACATGTTACATAAATAAAATGAACATGTTATAGAATAAGATGAACATGTTACATAATAAAATGAACATGTTATATAATAAGATGAACATGTTACATACACAATAAGGTGAACATGTTACGTAATAAAATGAACATATTAAATAATAAGATGAACATGTTACATGATTAAATGAACATGTTATAGAATAAGATGAACATGTTACATACACAATAAAGTGAACATGTTACAAAATAAGATGAATATGTATTGTTTCAATCTACAATCTGTAACATGTTCATCATATTTGAAAACATATTCATTTTATTATGTAACATGTTCATTATATGTCAGTATAATAAAATAGTTACGAAAAATTATGAAAAAACGAAAAATTAGTTGTGTTCAAAAACCTATCAAATGTGGTCTCTATTTATAGATAATGAAAAATTATGAATTTTGGTATTTTTATTTTATTTTTTAATATAAATAATTAATGATATTTTAATTTATGTAAAATGTCCCATTTTTCAATTAAAATGGAAAATTGAGGATGTGAACTACACTCTCCAAATTTCTCTAGTATTAGAGAGTTTTGGGGAGTAAAGAGGCGCGTGCGAATATGCCCTGGCACACCTAGCTAGGTGTGCCAAGGCCCACGATAGTGGTACTGTTGGTTGGCTACGTAGAATTGTTTTTGTGCTTAAGTAATTTTTGATTACTTATGATCATAATATAAATTGATAAGACTGTGAAAAGGTGCTTGTACTTTATTAACCTGATTAGACAAATGTGCTTTTAACTTTTTTTTTTTTTTTTTTTTTTTCTGAAATTGTTTTTCTTCTCTGCCCACGAAGTTGATTAAGGGATGCTTATTTTTAACCAATAATTTTATAATTCAACTTTAACCAACTCTACTATCCTCGATATTATCAAATATAATTAAATAATATAAATGAAAAATTCTACGGTCTTGTTACGTAATCATTCCGTCAGGGTTTATGAACTGTTAGATCAACTATCCACGACGGTTACATGATGATCTAACGGTTATAAATTCCGATGAAATGATTCCGTAATGGACCGTAGCATATCCCTTACATATTACATCAACTTTAATTCATTGTTTATCTACTTGCATACTTTTAGTTATCACTTCACGCTATATCTCTTTCACTTTCACATCAAATCAATTTTAATTTCTTTATTTAAAATATTATTTTAATATAAATTAAAACCACAGTGACAACTAACCATGTCACTTTTTTTAAAAAAAAAAAAATTAACCATATCAAACCAAAAAATTCAAACAAAACCAAAATAATTTATATCCAAACATCTCTTAGGAAACTCTAGTAAGCAACTCTAGGGGTGTCATCGATAACCGAACAGAACGGCAGAATAATCAAACCAAACCAATTATTCGGGAACACTTAACTGAACAAACAAAAGAATTGATTTGTGATTGGTTTTAATTACAAATCAATTCGGTTTCTATAATTTACTAAAACTGTCAATTTTTTATTTTTTTTTTTAATTAAAAACAACAACTTCTTAGTCTTTCCTACTATTTCTTATGCTGTAAATATAAAGAAACAAAGAGGTACCAACATCCCCAAATTCTTCGTAATTTATTTGTGTTATTTACAAGTGTACGACGTACTATAGATTGTGAAAGTTGTTTTTAACAAAAAATAAAGTTAAATTAATTAAGGATTAATTGCTAAATAAATCTCGACCTCATTTTACTTCTTGCAAATTTGGGTGCAGAGTGATTGATTTTAGGGATTTGTGGACCGATTTTGTGTACAAGTCTTCCATTGACTTGACACGGGTTTTTATGTCATCCACGTAGCAGGTTGACAATTTTCATGTATTTAACGTATATCCACTCACAAAGCCAAAAATTCCACGTCTATGTAAGCCACCGATGATGAGTCTCCTCCTAGATCTAGAGAGAACCAGTAAATATGAGCTCCGATATGTTCGAACCGCCTTCAAATCGACCAGCTTTTTTAAGGTCCAACCAGTTTTAGGTTCGACTTACAATAAGTAAATTGAGGTCGAAATTATATTGCAATTACCCAAAGTTTGAGATAAAATTGTCAAACGCAAAAAGGTTAAGGTTTATTTAGCAATTAACCTATTAATTAAATACTATAAAATGACGATTAAATATCATATATACTAACGAACTTAGATAATGGATTTAAGTTAAGAAATTAAACTACAAATTTATTTAATAAAATATAGATTTGATATAAATTATGGAACAAAAAAGATATGAAAATAGATTTTAGACTAAGTTTTCTCGGAATTTATTCACGAAACGTTTAAATTCATCCAAACCCTATTTAATTGTACCACTCGTGGAGATAATATTTAAATTAATTTAATCATTCTCTCGAACAAGTTATATCGAAGATTAATTTCTATCTATCTCCTCTCGATCTCAAGAAAAACAATTAACTCCCTAAATTCCTATGGTTTAGGTTATGAGACGTTGTCTCATAAGATCCTATCAACTTCTTGGTATTTTTACGCTATAAAATTTTCAATTCTAGCAATTAGTTATCCCTTATCTGTCAAAATTTTACCATATTCATAAGCGAGATCTGACATGTAAGAGGTTTTCTATCTGGACCCTCTACGGAGTGTTTTGTAGACCATCGAAGCTCAAGACGAAAAACGGTTCGTGGCTGTGCTGGTCCAAATTCGATTGGAAGGCAATCTATGCAGCAAATTGACGTCGTCGGTGGGAAAATCTAGCCTTTATTGGTTGGCAAGGAGTTGGTTTTTTCATAAAATTATTCAAGACTTCGAGATCATTGTCAAGGACAACACGAAGAAGAATTTGAGTAAGGACATGAAAGAAGCTTGGGTGTCACAAGAATGTGGGTAAAGACAACCACCCAATCGTTCAAAAGATACAACCCAGGTCACTCTAAGGGCAAGTTGTTGGGCCAGCGCACGAATGTAACGCTGGTTTGTTGGGCCAGCGCACGAATGTAACGCCGGTCATGGACCTAGTTGTGTGACTTGTCATGAGGCAGGATTCCTTTAGTCCCCCTCAGGAGAGGATAACGGGGGGAAACTAGGAGAAGAACACGATAGTTCAGACTGTGGGGCATAATGAGAGGGTCGACCAATAGCTTGAGGTCCCATGTGATAGCCAACTCCAGGGACAAGGTAAACAACAAGAAAACCTCGATGGAAAAAAGGTCGAAAGGGAAAATCAGGTGATTAAGCTCACCAGGGCCGTTCACTTTGTGGTTTTCGCAATTGCAATTCATATCAAAACCGAGCAATAAAACAAACCAGACCCAATTTGTTCAACTATGTTTCACCCAAGTGGAATCCAAATTTTTGAAATCTAGCCACATATGAAATCAACAGGCCCGACGGATGGTCCTTAGTCTACACCTCAATTAGCTGAATCCCCTTGCTCATCTCAAGAAAAAGACATTAAAATATGCAGCCAAAATCATTCATGAAGATTTAAACGTTTACGATACTATGCGCCATCAAGATTTTTGCAAATCAAACTTCGAATACCATCGACTTTTGCAAATCAAACTTTGAAAGCCAGGCATTATAGAGATTATACCAAATAAAAATAACACAACAGGGAACAACTTATCTTAACATGGAAACACAACACCAAAAGAACTTGCACCAACTAATTCAAGGTCCACAAACTTCAACTCAAACTTCTCAAAAACTGCATCAACTATCTCATTTCCCCCAATTTATAATTTCACCCAAAAAAAAGTAAAAAATAAAACTTACAGATCATCCTCCATTCTTAAATACTCCCCGATGTCTGCATGACGATGCACCACAATCCCATTAGGATCCATTTTCCGGCAATCGACAGTGCTCTTGGCGGCATCACCAAACCCGAGCGGCACATCCGCCATCGAGAAGACAACCACACCGTCATTCACCTGAATGCTCTCGGTAATCCTACCCAAGCCGCCTTTCAACACGCTGTTCCCGTACAAGAAGCTCATCTCAGACGTCGGCTTCAGCCACACCTTGTGCTTGGCGTTCGCGGCCAGGAGATTGAGGCTCTGGATCGTGAGGTGGAATTTCCCGGCTTTCGTGAACTTGCCGATTTGGGTTCCGAGCGAAATCAGCTTCTCGCGCTTGACGTTGGTGGCGCGCTTGACCAGGGATTCGGAGACGTAATACACGCGGTTCTTCTGAAGACGGAAGCAATAACGGCCCGGATTCGATTCGGGCCCTTCGTGGGATTGTGAATCTAAGACGATGTTCTTGAGATTGTTGCCGACGAATTTGTGGAGCTTGTTGAAGACGAGGGTGGTTTCGTTCTCGTCGAGAGGCCTCATGGCGGGGTTTTGGAGATTGGGGATTTTCAGAGCTAGGGTTTTAGAAAATGGAGTTGAGTTGTGAAAAATGGCGGCTACTCTCCTCAACTTTGGATCAAGAGGCTGAGGGCGTGGTTGGATAAAAATATACGCTCAAAACTATTTATTTTTATAGGATTTATTTAAAAAACGATTGATTAGTTGATAGTGAAATTTTAATTTATTTTAAATTATTATGTAAAATAAAATAGTTATAATTAATGTGATGTAAAGATAAGAGAGATATAATGTAAAGTGATATTTAGTTAAAATTTTATGAGTGACTAAATAGTAATTTATAGTATATATAATTTGTCTTACCAAATAATTAAGTGATATTATTTAATTATATTGATAATAGTAAAGACTGTATGGTATAGTTAAAGTTTAATTAAAAAAAAGATAATTAGTTAATTTTTTTTACGAAATTAATATCCAAGCATACACTAAAGGTCTCATTAAAAATTTATACAATAACCAACTATTAACAAATATGTTGTTTTCCATTTTTTATTCTTAAAATTATATAAAATTGAACATCAAGGCCTATTCACTTATAAATTATAAAACATTTAGGGTTTTCTTGTCTACCGTTCATCTAAAAAAAATCAATATCAACTCAAAATCTAACTCAACACCAATATTATCAGTATAATTAATTACACATCATATCAACTTCAATTCAAATTCATCCACTCACATAAATTAGCTATATGTCAGTTTCTATCATATATTTCTTAATTTTAAATCAAATTACTTTTTAATTATTTTATGTTAAACATTATTTTAATATAAACTTAAAATTCCACTAACAATTAATCATACCATTTTAAAAAAAAAAAAAACAATAAAATATCAATATTATAGTTATAAACAATTACACCCTTACACAGTGTTTAGTTCGGGGGAAACAGAGGGAATGAGAGGGGAGGTAAGGGAATTTTTCATTTTTTGGTTGTTTGGTTTAATTTTTTGTAGGTGGGTTAAGATTTTCCCTTCAAATCCCTCCTCCAAGAGAAAAAAACTCTCCCCTCCAAAAGTGGGAGAATTTGGAGGGGAGAGAAGATTTTCAACAATAAAATTACTCTTTTGACCTTAATTTATAATTTTTTTTGTTTCTTACATCACTAAGGATATAACTGTCATTTTTACAATATTTTATTTCCCTTCTATTTTTATAACAAAACAAGTTTACTATTTTTCCTCCATTCACCTCCTACAAAATTTCTCCAAACAAGATAAAATTATTTTACATCACTTCTCCTTACCTTCCTTTCATTAAAATCCATCCCCGCCCGTTCCCTTATTTGAACCATACATACCCATAGATTACGATATAGTTTATATCACTCCTTAAATATTGATTTACAACTAATTTAAAATTAGAGAATTTAAGTAAGTTGTTATAATACATTAAAACTTTATCAACGTATTTGACGCAAAACTCACCAACCAGCCTGCTGCACTTCTCACAAAACATATTGGTAATAACCATTGCTTCTACCTAGACATGGCCACGGGCGGCCCGGCCCGTGGCCCGACCCGTGACCCAATACCGGCCCAGCCCGGCCTGGTACCGGTACCGGCATGAATAGTGTCGGGTTCGAGAACCGGACCTCAGCCAATCCGGTCCGGTTAAGGATCACGGTTTTTTTTTTTGTTTTGTCCCGGCGGGCCGGGCCAAATCCTTTGATTTTTTTAACGGCCGAACCCGGGCCCGAACCGCCGGGCCGATGAACCGGCGGTTCAGGCCGGTTCTATGAACCGGCCCTTAGTTTTTGGCGGGCCGGTTGCAGTTCGCGGGTTGGCTGGCCCGTGGCCCGCCTGGTCGGGCCGGGCCAAAACCCGGCACCTGGCCATGTCTACTTCTGCCTTCTATTTTTTCCCCTTTTCGTAGAAACACGAACCCCAGTCTTGCATTCATTATTACTTTTTTTTTTCCTGAGTTATGAAGCAGCTGTGATGTACATTACCTCTGAACGAAGGTGATTGAGATAAGGATGTTTAGAATCTATTATTATTATTATTATTATTATTATTATTATTATTATTCTTGTTATTATTATTATTATTATTATTATTATTATTATTATTATTATTATTATTAGGAAACTTATTATTTATCACTTTTGTTAGAATTCTTGTCTTGTTAGACAAGTTAGTATTGTTAGGATTCTTGTCTTGTTGGACAAGTTAGGATTAAAGTTTATGAGCCTTATATAAAGGACTCCCCTCTTTTGTTATCTCAAGTTGAATATGAAATAAGAATATGAATTGATTGTGAGTTTTATCGAGAGAGTATCTCGTTTTACGTGTTTTACGAGAGAGTATCTCGTTTACTCGTTTATCCTTCTCATTCGTATGCTTCCCTACATCAGTTGGTATCAGCAGTAAGTACGATTCGCGATGCCGTCGGGACGACAAGCTGCCGCAAACGAACAATGTGATGCAACATTCAACGATCGGTTTCAACAGATTGACTACCGATTTCAAGAGTTGGACGTGCGTTTCACGGATTGGTTTGCCGATCTTTCGACGGGGATCGAGGATTCGCATTTGATGCTTAACAACGTGGTTGTTTCGGAATTGCAAACGAACCGCGATGGAGCTGTGGGCCGTGGCTTTCGCGGGGGAGACAGAGGCGGTTGTGGGGGAAGCAACCATGTCGGGGCGCCCCGGCAGTGGTCCCCGCCACCTCTGAACGGCTTCGTGGACGGCTACGATCAACGCGACGACAAAGGCAGGCGCGAGGAGGCTGTCTTCGCCGGCGGATATCGGGTTCGACGCGATTGGGGACTTGATCGCGAATATAGTCAATTGGAGGGCCCGTTTCGCGTGGTCATTCCCGATTTAGATGGAAACCAACATGACGGACCGTTATACGACGGTCCTCCGATTTTTGATAAGGAGCCTCCGAGGCCGGAGGATGAAGCTGGAATTATTGCTATTAATATCGTTGAACTTGATGCGATTCTTGGTGGCCGCATTGTGCAATATAGAGAATTACATGGGCACGAGTCTGACAAAGTTTTGTCATATTTTACTCCATGTTTCATACTCCTTGAAGGTGGTGTTGAATTTCAATTAATTTTATGATGCCCGGGGGTATTTGGGTTGGAAGTAACGGTCCTATATTGTGTGGGTCGGCTAGAGTGGACGTTGGGAGACATTCAATTTTCGTGATCGATCGGGGGAAACGTAGGACGATGGTTCCCATGAGTTCGACACCACACGCCGGCCAGGAGAGCGCATCAGCTTCGAGGGCGAAGCTTTCCGAACCGGAGGAGAATGGTGTAGATTAGTATTTATTATTATTTTTATTATTATTATTATTATTATTATTATTATTATTATTATTATTATTATTATTATTATTATTATTATATCTAATAAGTGTCTTAGAGAATAAGTTAGGATTTAATATTATTGTTTAATATTAATAAGAGATCTTGTCTTGTTTGACAAGTTAAGCTCTAGGGTTAGGAGCCTTATTTAAAGGGCTCTTCTACTTTGTTATGACATAGTTGAAGTTGAATGAATAAAAGATATTGTTGAAATTTACGTGTTTTACGAGAGAGTGAGTATTTCGTTTACTCGTTTATCCTTCTCACTCGTAAGCTTTCCCCTACATCAGAAGGCCAATTGTAGATCCTAAATTAAAACTTTTCTGCTTTTGTTTTGTACGGAAGTATCCATTTAACAGCTTGTAATGTAATTGTTACATAAGTAGTGTTGAGACTATTTGACAGCATGTAGTCCACATACTTCTTGTGTTTTTTGTTTGGTGATTATTCATTTGCCTATTCGGTGCATTAATTATGTTCGTTAACGTTATCGTCGATATTTGAAAATCGGTGTAAAAAATGTTGGATAGGAATGATAAGTAAGAATAGTTGCCATAAAGTTGGAGATCTTTGTTATGAATTGTATTTCTGTGTCTCTGTGGAAAAGCTATGTAAGATAGTTGAATCTTGTTTTAATTGTGAGCTTGGCACAGAGGAACACTTCATGGTACCTATCGAGCAACAGAAGAAACTAATACTGGTATTCATTGTTTTTCTCCGCTAATTTCTTGGTTGTTTCGCGTAAAATATTTAGTTTCGAGTCAAAGTTAAGTTAATCTTAGTGTAAATTGTTCAAAGTAAGTTAACTGTCAAATGTGCGTGTGTGATGTTTATTGAGTTAGGTTCGGATTTTCCGTCTATTCTCGTTAGATGCAAGTTCATCTATTGACCGACTTGTGAAATTGCTACAGTTCTTGCTCATTGTTTTGCTTATTTGTGCATGAGTTGAATCTTTGCTCTTTTATTTTGCTTTTCTTTGAAATTATACAGTTATGGTGGGTCTAAGGTGGTGTTTATGCTAGTATTTGTTCAAATGAAGCCTAAAAAGATATTTTTCTTTGATTCTAAAACTTTCATCAACTTCCATTTTCATCAGGAGGACAATTATTCGTAAATGGTTTATCAAGATAATGCAACTCGTTTATATCAAGCATATAATTGACTATTTGTGTACTTAAAATGTTATTGTGAGGAAGCTCGTGACTATTATAGACGTATAATATGTCTGCTCTCAGTGGCGGAGCCACCAGTATGGCGAGGCATGGCGGCCGCCATAACTGGCCGCCGGCGAACACCCCCCCAGTGCAAGGGCGGATTTACATATAGGCGAGCCTGGGTATTTGCTTTTTTTCTTTTTCTTTTCGTGATAGGTTAGCCATACGTAGATTTTAATCCTGGCTCCGCCACTGGTCAGCTCTGTTTCTTTTCGTCTTCAGATTTATTATTAACATCATGGCCCGAGTTGAAGGTGGGAACAAGGAACCACCGAACGAGCAAGCCATTGCCAACATATATGCATCCACGAGAACCGAAATAAACCAAATTTACTCCAAAATCACCGAACTAGAAATGGAGGTCAGTGAGCATTCGCTCGTGATGAGTGCCATTAAGCCGCTCGACCCATCGAGGAGGTGCTACCGTATGATTGGGAGCGTACTTGTCGAGCGAACAATTCAAGAAGTTTTGCCAGCTGTCCAGCGGAATAAAGAAGGCCTGGATGAGGTGATTGCTCGGCTTACCGAGTCCTTGGAGAAGAAGAAAAAGGAAGTATCGGAATTCGAGGCCATGTACAAAATCAGAATCCGAAAGGGTGACGGTGGTGAGATGAAAGAGGAGAGTGGTGGTAAGAAAGAAGGGAATGCACAGGGAGTTGTTGGTGGTAGGGCTGAGCACGGGTCGGTTCGGTTCGGTCCGGAGATTCGGTTCCAATGGGTCGGTTCGGTACGGATCGGATATTTCGGAGATTTCGGAGATTTTTTCATTTTTTTTTTTTTTGTAAAATCTCTTAATTGCGTGTTAGATGGTACATTTCATGGATAAAAGCAAATCATAAATCTCTCTTAATTTCAAAAGATATTTGTCAATTAATAGTAAGAATAGGTGGTTAAAATATTTTTTATTTTATACAAAAAGTGATAATAATGTTTTAGTTGCAAAATATCATAATATAATTTGAAATATTTATATGATAAACGTTTATATGCCAAAAAATCCGCATGTAGTAAGACGTACATGAACAATAATCAATTTAAATATAGTTACTTGTTAAATAAAAGAATATTTTAGAAATATATTTTGTCCAAATAAATTAATATCTCCCGGCCGATATTGTGAGATTTGGATATAGCACATATAAAGTTTGTTTTTGAAAATTGAAGATATTTGATTTTATTAAATTATAATTAATTTTATTAATAAATAATCGATATATTCGTTCTTAATCTAATATTATGGTAAATATATCTTTCATTTTATTTTTATTTTAGAATATATCACCTTTAAATAAATAATTTTCTCCAAGTTGTGGGAAAGACTTACTTCATAAAGGTCGGTTTCCAAATACTTGGTATTATAATTTTATTAAGTTATATTTAATGATTTTCTTACTAAAATATTTGACATGTTGGCTATCAAATTTTGTAATAGGAAGAGTATATTAATTTAATTTTCTTTTCAAACAATTAATTCAAAAACGAGATTTTAGATTTTAGTGTCTCATAAGTAGTACCAAAATAAAATAATTATTCTTTTAGGTTTCAAATTCTATTAACATTCAATAGTGGATGATTTTTCGCAACTCAATATGACATATAACTTATGGTAGTTTTATGGACATATACATAATGTATATAGATTTTATTTGAATAAAATAATGTACAAAGTGTAAAAAAATACATATGATAAAATAAGATAATATATATATATATATGTGTGTGGATTTATATGAATTTAAACGGTTCTTGTTCGGTTCCTCGGTTCGGTACGGTTATTTTCGGTTCGGTTCGGTTCTCGGTACGGATATTTTATGAATCTCCAGAACCATACCGAAAATAAATTCGGTTCGGTTCGGTTCGGAGATAGTCAAACGGTCAACGGATATTTTTCGGTTCGGGGTGAATTCGGTTCGGTTTTTGGTATGGTTCGGTAATCTCCAAGACCCGTGCTCAGCCCTAGTTGGTGGTGCTAATTGAGAGTTGGAGAAATTCCGCAAATTCCACTAGTTCAACAGTACAAAGCCAGCAACTTCAACCTATTTTATCTATAATTCCTCTTTAAAAATAATATTTGATATAGCCATACTGTCGTGTAACGGTTCAGTAACCGTGGCATTGCCACAATTGGCTTATAACGGTTCATATCATCTAGTTCGAAACTGCCAAGTCGATTACAACACAGTCGACTCCGCCAGTAGGGTTTTCACGGTATTCAATCAAGAAGCCCGGTTCTCGACCGAGTCAACGTACACCTGTCGACTAGAACGAGTCGACCTCTGCCGAGATTGCGATCAGACGTATCAGGGTCCATTAACGGTGGGATGCGATCCAGTCGACTCGACTCAATACCTCAAGTCGACTGAAGGAGTCTTGCAGTTCGTGGTTCCCGATAGCTTTGACACACCTCAGCATATTGAAGAAGAAGTTAAGGATAAGAAGAAAGCTAAGGAAGGATCTAGATGCTGACTAGGAAGTAAGCAGAATATGAACCGACCGGGGTATTCTGGACATTTCCATTGAGTCGGCCGGGGCACTTTGGGACTTCAGGTAAATATTGTACTTCTATAAAAAGGACTGAGGTAAGCCCAAAACCCTAACTCTCATTCATTCCATACCCTTTCCATTACTGCTGCTGCTCTCATAGCAGCTCTCATCATCTCTCTCATATCGGCGTTGAGTTCTTGCAGGTGTTCTTGCGGCTCAACAACAACGGTTCGAGCGCCATCACATCAGATCTAAGCTCATTCATACCGGTTCGTCCCAGATCCGGACGTTTTCTCATTGGACCGTTCCAGATCTGAGAAGAAACCCATCATTTGGCGCCGTCTGTGGGGAGCTCTTGAAGGAATTAAGAGCTTTACACCTAGCTTGGATCTGTTTCCGATGGCTGAGAAGGAAGGAGTGCAGAAAAACTTGAACGAGGACTTCAGGGCAACATGGACGGACAAGCGACCTCCGCCGATTCCCAGCTTTAGACCACCGCTCCAGGTGTTGGGATTCCCACTTTTTGGGGCACACGCGCCGTCAGGAGGGCGTACGGGAGAAGAGACGCCTATTACCCCACCCGGAGTCAAGATCTCGGTTCTCACGCAGGGGGAGGCCAGCCACGTGAGGGACACAAGCGGAGAGACAGGTGATCACGCATCAACCGAAATCTCTCTAAGGATGGGGAGGCAGCCTGGGCGACTCGACCAGGAGACAAGGCCACCGCCCCAAGGCGAGGAACAAACGCTGACCATGACGAGAAGCGAGATGCAGAGAATGATCGCGGAGGCAGTGGCGGCCCAACTCAAACGGACACCAGTCGAACAACCAAGGGTCGAGCGGCCCAGGATCGAACAAGCGAGAGTCAAACAACCCCAAAATGAACAGCAGCCCCCTGAGCGCGAACAGCAGACACAATCGCATGAAAGGCAAAATAGGAGGATAGACGAGGAGGAGTCCTCTATCAGAACCGTCAATCCACAAGCCATAAACGACACGCTGAAACAGCTGTTAGCGCAGGTCCGGGACTTGCAGGCCCGGGTCGAAGGAAGGAAGACGGGAAGCTCAAGGGGACACCCTTTTTCACAACATATTCTAGATGCCGACTTACCTCAAGGCTTCAGGGAGCTTAATATCTGGTATGATGGGTCGACTGATCCCTCCCGACATCTTAGAAGCTTCGAAAACATGGTAGTACTACACCGATACAACGACCCCGTTTAGTTCCGAGCATTCCTGACGACCCTGCGAGGGCCCGCGCAGGATTGGTTTCACCAATTGCCCCCGGGGGCCGTCAGGGATTTCGATGGGTTTAGCTCGAGCTTCCTAAACCAATTCGCAAGTGTGAAAGCCCAAGAAAAGTCGTAACTTACTCTGATAGGTATGCAGCAGAAGGAAGGGGAATCACTGAGGGACTACGTGGCGAGGTACACAAGGGCATGTGTCGATGTCCCCTCGGCCACTGAGGAGATCAAGTCGGGAGGACTCACTCGAGGGCTACTCCCGGGACTGTGCAGAAATTCCCTAGCGAAGCGGCCCGGGAGAACGTTCGATGAAGTATTGGGAAGGTGCGCCAAGTACATGAATGTCGAGGAAGCCGAAGCCGACTTTCTGCAAGCGGCTAAGCAGAAAACTGAGCCTCGGGACGAGAAGAAGGACAAAAAGCTTGTCGCGACGACTGAAAGGAAAGGATCCCCAAGAGCCGAGAGAGAGGGGCGACCAAGGGGATGGAGGACAGCCCAATATACTCCCCTGTCGGCCTCGCGTGCAAGGATACTGGAGGTGATGGAAAGAGAGATCCGTGACAACGTTGTTAGGTGGCCACAAACGAGAAAGGACGGGCCGACAAAGCCTAAAAGTAACCTGTATTGTCGATTTCACAAAGACTACGGCCATAACACCGATGAACGTCGGCACTTAAAAAATGAAATTGAGAGACTAATCAAAGCAGGCCATCTGAAGAAGTTTGTCTATAAAGATCGAGAACGGCCCAGTCGACGAAGTGAGAGGAGCAAAAGCCCTCACAAAAGGGCGAGAACACCCGATAAGGAAGAGCTTCCCCAAAAAAGAGGAGTAATTCATATGATATTTGGAGGGCCAACCGATGGTGATTCAAACCGGGCTAGGAAAGCATACGCTCGAGGGCATCACGGAAAGACTGAAGTGCAGCAGGTCGAAGAAGAGGGTCCAGTGATGAATTTCGGACCAGCAGACATGGGAGCAGTTGAGAGACCTCATAACGATGCCTTGATGATCACAGCCCAGATATCGGGCTACGAAGTTCAGAGAATCTTTGTCGACACAGGAAGCTCGGCGAATGTGATCTTTTTCGATTGCCTTAAACGCATGGAACTCGACATTGAACTCTCACCTCTTCACACTTCACTTTTTGGATTTAATGGCTCGGAAGTCGCCCCCCTGGGGG
>CACSLK010028053.1:4886474-4908146 GCA_902706635.1 Striga hermonthica | reverse complement strand
TCACCGTCCTTCGGCTCGGCAGGTTGGACGGGGGAGGACACGGGAGCATCCAATTGATAGGTGAACTTGGCTTCCCGAATAACCTTTGCCTCGAGACCAGTCTACCAGGGGTAGTCGTCCGGAAGGGACGGATCACCCTCATAGCCGTCAGGGTCAGGAAGTGTACGCTTCAGGGCTTCCCGGTCGACTCGCCCAGCAAACTCAGAACCCGCAACCGCAGCTTCCCAAGCATCAAAGGCATAGTCAAAATATTGGACAGCGGCGGGGCAGAGCTTGTCGAGGAACTCAGGAGAATTACAGAAAGCCCTTACGACTTCCTTGCGGTACTCGCGGACAAAGGCAGCGCCTATGCCAGTCCTCAAAAAAGATTTCCGGCCCTCAACGATGCCGATGTCCACTTCGTACATATTCGCCTCCTGAGCCTTCACAAGGTCGACCTGAAGCTTCTCTTTCTCGTAAACGGCAAAGGCCTTGTCGGCTTTCAACTTTTCGACCAGGGCCTTAGTATCCTCCAGCTCTTTCTTTAGCTGGGCATTCTCCCTAAGCTGTGCCTCATACTTCTCCTCGAGGCCATGACCGGGGGAAGTGGGGGGTCGAGTGCCGGCCTTAAGGCCAGGGAGAGCAGCCGCCATAAACTAAAAAAAAAATAATAATAAAATAATAAGGAAATGCAAAAAGAAATACGCAAGACAAACGCGTGAGAACAAAGCACATACCCGAACCAGGCATTGGGTAACATAGCAAGAGCGCTCATACTCGGTTCCCTCGACGCGAGCCTTGTCGGCCTCGGGGAGCACGGAGTAAAGGTACTCCGCCACCTTATACGGCTCCGGATGATTCCAGAGTCGGGACGGCATTTTGACCAACGCGTCCTTATAGGTAACGGACGATTCCGTCCGCTTGGAGACAGTTTTCACCTCATCCACCTTCTCCTTGCCCTTGTCGACCTTACGAGGCTTGGAATCGCCAAGAAGCAAGGGAGGGGCGCGATCATCCTGGGGCCTCTTACGGGCACTCGGGCCCGAGGACTTGCGCTTCCGAGCCGCCGCTGTCGATTGTGCACCTGACCTGCCGGGTGGAACAGGAGCAGTAGGCGTTTTCTTCACCTCGAAGCGCTTGAGTGTATTAACTGAAAAAATAATAATAAAAGCAAAGGTTAGAAGAAGACAAGGGACGACTCGGTATTATAAGAAATGTTGAACAGCTTACGAGGATCATCGAGCTGAGGAAGATCGTCGTACAAGACGATTCGGGCATGATTGACCAACCCACGGTCTCTTATTATGCGTCGAGCGCTATAAGTACACTTATTCAACTCTGCTAAGAGTCTTTCGAAGTCCTCGGATCGAGACCGTTTATTTTGTTTAACTTTGGTACTTATCCAGTTATTTGTGTAAGGATAAGCACCCACGGAAGGTCGAATGAAGACAAACTTCGACTTCCACTCGGGGACATTTGACGAAAGATCGTCAAGAAAGGTCACGCCGCGACGACGGATCAAACAATGGGCCCCTTTCTGAAGACGATAACTATAACAGTAATGAAAAAATTCGGCCGAAAAAGAATGAAGAACTATACGGGAAACAACGATGAAGGCTATCATGATACAGAGAGCGTTGGGAGAAAACTGATTTATTGGGATTTTATACAAGTCACTAATCTCCAAAAGCTCGGCTTGGATGGGAAAACGTAGGCCAAAGATAACTTGGTCAACAAAGAAGGTATAACAACCCTCGGGGGGACAGGCGAAGTTTCCGTCAGGACCCGGGGTAACTAACTCCCAATCGGAGGGAAGACCGCTGAACTGCCTAAAGCTCTCGACTCGAGCGGCAGAGGCGTAAGAAAAAGGGTTTAAAGTGGCTAATTTGGCCAGAGTACAAGCGATCGAAACAACCTTTCGAGGATCGAGAGGTGTAACTAAGGATACAGGTACAGGACTGGTACTATACACAAGGACATCTAACAACCTAAGGGGGATACCTTGAGGAATCAAGTCGAGACGAGGAGAGTTTCCTCGAGGACTCTTTGAGACCTCAACTAGACCACCGTCCAACAAGGCTTGATCATATTCGGCCCAGTCGACCTTCGGGGTTGAAGTACCCGATGAAGGGGGTGAGACGTTCACCATCCTGCAGCCGGTAATCTCGACTGAACTTGAGTCGGCTTGGTCAAGGCCCCTGTCGATCAATCTGTCGAGGGTGTCGGCCGAAGAACCGGAGTGGGAAGCTAAAAGGAAAAGAAACAAAGGCAAAGATCAGACATGGCGATAAGGGTCGACTTAGGAAAAGTATGAAAAAAAAAAAAAAGAGTCGACTCAGGGAAAGCACAAAAAGAAAGAGCGAATGTCGGTAAGAGTCGACATAATAAACGCCGATAAAGGGTTATACGCGATAGCCTAGGTCGCACAACAACAGTTTATCTACTTGAAGAATAATTCTCACAAGATCCAACGTAACATCTCCAAAAAACAAAACAAAAAAAAAACAACAAAGAAATTTTTGAAGAACGCGAAGAACACGGCGACGCAGAGATCCGAAAAACCCAGAAAATAGGAGAAAGAAAGAAAAGAATGAAAATACTTACACATATCGCCGATCTGACAGGTGATTAGGACTCTGCAAACGATGGAAAAAACTCGCCGGAAAGATAGCTGGGGTCTTTGATTTGCCGGAGTTGAAGAAGAAAATGAGGGAAAGTGAAAAAGAGTTGAGGAAGAAACCCAATCTTATTTATAGAAAATAGGATGGATGTCAGCCGTTGGATTAAAAGAAAACCAACGACCGTGATAAGGCACAGAATGCGAGGAGTCAGCGGTTGGCATGACGCGCGTCACTAAAAGAATTTGAAATTCGAAATGTGTAAAGGCGGCACTGTCAGCCATATCTTGAATAAATAATAGTTAATTAGGAAAATTCGACCCAAAAAGCAAGACATGAGAGGTAACCGAGGAAGTCGGGTATCTTAAAGTCGAGAAGAGATAATGACGGCCCCCCCTTTTTCGCATCGATTCCAGCACAGTAGCCAAAATATCGAATTTTTTGAAACGGCTATATAGCCGATCAATTCGGCTCGACTTCGACCAGCTCGCAAAATGGGTTGGGAGAGGACGACTCGAAAAACTTAAGTCCAACAGCTATAATGCTGTTGAAACTGTTGCTCGACTTCGACCAGCTCGCAAAATGGGTTGGGAGAGGACGACTCGAAAAACTTAAGTCCAATAGCTATAATGTTGTTGAAACTGTTGCTCGACTTCGACCAGCTCGCAAAATGGGTTGGGAGAGGACGACTCGAAAAACTTAAGTCCAACAGCTATAATGCTGTTGAAACTGTTGCTCGACTTCGACCAGCTCGCAAAATGGGTTGGGAGAGGACAGTAAGGTAAAGAAAGAAAAGCAAACGTGAAAATAAAAAGCCACAACCACGAGAAGACGACAATATAAAGATAGCACAATAAAGTATTATAATTAAAAGAAATTCACTACATCCGACGCCATCTCATCCTTTACAAAGGGAAAATAGGATGAGATGGTAAGAGCAAAAAGAAAAAGTACAAATAGGAACAAAAGGAAAAAATATATAACATAATCTAAGCCCGCTGGGAGTCGGCCGTCGACTTCTCGGCGGCATCTTCGCCCCCATCGCCGATCGGTTCGGGCAGAGCACCTCCCTCCTCTGCAATCGGCCCCGTGTTAGGCCGATCGACTTCAATCTCCTCGTCAAACGGCTCATCCTCGAAGTTTGCACCACTCGGCTCGACCAATTCGACAGGGCCGACCAAGGGAAGTGGGGGCGCCTCAAGCTGAGAAGATAACCCAGTCGATTGGATGGCCTTGGCAGCAAGACCGCTCCACCACGCATGGCCGGGGGGAAGAACCGTTTCCTGGAAGCCCTTGGGGTCGGGGAGGGTTAGCTTCACAGCTTCACGATTGATCTTCCCCGAGAAGTCGGGCTTGGTCACAGCCTGTTCCCACGTGTCACAGGCATAGTCGAAGTACTGGACAGCCGCGGGAACAAGTTTGTCAAGGAACTCTTCTGAGGAGCAGAATCCCTCGACCACGGCTTGACGGTAGTGATCAAGAAAAACCGCTCCTGCAGCGGACTTCAGGAAGGTCCGTCGACCTTCCTCAATCCCGTTCTCCCTCTCGACCACAATTTCGTCATTGGCCTTGACCAAGTCGACCCTCAGCTTTTCGGCCTTATGAACGGCCGCGGCCTTTTCAGAGCGGAGTTTGGCGATGACGGCATTGGCGGCCTCAAGCTCCTCCTCCTTAGCCGCAAGCTCGCTACACTTAGTCGTGTACTGCTCCCTCAGAGTCTGGATATTCGATTCGGGGGAGGTCGCCTCCTCGATCATAGTCGGGAGGATGCAGGCGAGAAGCTGAAGAAAGGACAAACAAACAAAAAATAAGAAATGGGTGCAAGACCAGAAAAACAAGCAAGTATAAGATTAAGCTTACCCGAGGGATGAGCCGAGCCGCGTAACGGGCCCGATGATAAGGGTTGCCGTCGGTCCGGACTCTGTCGTCCTCATGAAGAACCGACTGAAGATAATTAAGAATCTGAAGGGAGTCAGGGTTGTCATAGAGCCGAGAGGGTTGTTGAAGGGTTATCGGTTGAACCCTCACGGGGGACGGCTGCCCCGTACCCCCCACAACCGGGGGCGCCGCAGTGTCGACCTCAGCTGTCGACTCATTCCCCTTCGGGCGTTTTGAAGAGCCGGGGGCCGAGGCTTTGTCCCTCTGGTCGTGAGACCTCTTGCGAGAAGGATCCGACGACTTGCCCGACATAGTGGCCGAGGGGAGGACAACTTTAGACTTCTTAGCGGCAGTCGTCTCGACTGCCGCCGATGGAGCAGCAGAGCTCGAGTCGCCTCCAAGCCCTCGGGCAACCGATTCATCAGCTGTCTTAGCCTTCTTCTCAAAACGGGCCAATGCTTTTACTAAAAAAGAAAGGGAACATTATCAATACAAATAAACACATAGGCCGTGCACATATCTCAAGACAAATAGACGCAGAAATACGAAGCCAAACCATCAGTAAATAAAACGGAACAAAAGACGACAAACAAAGAAAGCTTACAAGGATCACTAAGGCGAGGAACACTTTTGTCGACACAAATACCAACATGGTTAAGTAAAGAAGTATCTTTGGTAAGCTGACGAGCGCTCCACACATGCCCATTTAATTCTTCCAGCATGTCGGCAAATTGTGAAGAGTCGGGACGCTTACGTTGCTTTGTCTTACTAGTAATCCACTCATTCGAATAAGGATATTGACCAGGAGCAAGTCGAATGAAGAAATACTTCTTCTTCCATTCGGTAATATTGGAAGAGAGGTCGTCAAGGAAAGTAACACCTACTTGACGACCCAAACAATGGGCGTCTTTGCTAAACCTATACCCGTAACAATAAAGGAAAAATTCGGGTAAAAAATCACCTAGAACTATGCGCGTAACGACTATAAAAGCTACCATTATTCGAATAGAATTAGGGGTGAACTGGTTTATTGGTACATCGAAAAGGTCACTTAACGATTTCAGTTCAGGCTGAATCGGGAAACGCAGGCCCGACATTATTTGGTCCACAAAAAAAGTAAAACAACCCTTGGGAGGGTGACGAAAGTCGTCTTCGGGTTTAGGAGCAACTACAGCCCAGTCCGCGGGAAGGCCGCTGAACTCTCTGAAGCCATCGATTTCGGCTGCAGGAGCATAAAGAAAACGATAGTAAGAACTTACCACGGGACATGCTATAGTTGCAGACTCGATTAAGGGAAGTCATTATAAAGGAACAGAGCGGGCCCCATACAGAAGGGTGTTCGAAAAAATCTAGCGGAAAATACCTCGAGAAGCCAAGTCGGGATAAGAAGATTCAAGGGTGTTGAGAACTTCGGGATCCTCACAAAGGGTGCCCGAAAGTAGCGCCTGGTTATACACAGCCCAGTCGATACCAAAAGGTGAGGCCTGCGAATGGACAAAATCCTCCGGCCCGACGTCTAGACGAGAACATGGCTCGACATCGCTCAGATGAACAGAGTCCGAATCCGAGTAGTTATCAATTTCACAGGGCAGAGAACCGGAGACGGGGTCAGAAACAGGGTCGAGGTTGGAATCTAAGAAGATAAAGAATGGCAACCAAAGAAGGTGGTCAGAAATCACGATTCGATTCAAAGAAAAGGTTCAACAAAATAACCAGGATGACACGAGAAACGCCTCGACAACGGGGAGAAAGGGAGAAGGAATAAGTAGTTCCCCTATCGATTCGACTTGACAAATAAAGGTCAAGTCGGGAAAGGAAGGAAGTCGATCTCATAACAAGACGACTAACGAAAGACGAACACTTGAAAAGATGAAAAACTTACAATTAGAGATTCAACAGGAAAATCGCCAGAAAATTCACATGCAATTCCCAGAAAATGAAAATGTTCTTATCTCCAGACAAATTACCCAGAAAAACGAAAAAGTATCCTATCTTGAACATATAAAAACAAGTCGAACAGGCAAAGAAAACTTACTCATGCTCATGATGCTTGACGAAAAGTCTTGAAAAATCGGAGAAGAACGCCGGAAAATTAGAGCGCCGGGAAACTTGAGAAAGCTGAGATTGCCGGAGATAGACAGAGATCTTGAAGGAGGCGAGTGCGAAAAGTAATGAAGAGGAAAAGCGAGGGTTACTTATAGAGAGGGCGAAGAAGCCCCAGCCCTCGGATTAAAGTCATTTTCAACGGCCAAGATGAGGCACAGAATACGAAGCGGCGGAGAGAGAAAATGTTAATCTTTTGAATTTTGAAATTTGAAAAGATTCAGACTTATCTAATCAAGTCAAAATTCGCGAAAAACGAGTCGTATTACAAGTTGAGGTAATGAATGGATGCAACCCGAGATGACAACTGATGACGGGACATATGAAAAGATTCGAGGAAAACATCCAGTCGACAAAATCTACTCGTAAGCTCAGAATCGCTTCGAGTAATTCTTGGGAGGGACTAGATGATATAGCCATACTGTCGTGTAACGGTACAGTAACCGTGGCATTGCCACAATTGGCTTATAACGGTTCATATCATCTAGTTCGAAACTGCCAAGTCGATTACAACACAGTCGACTCCGCCAGTAGGGTTTTCACGGTATTCAATCAAGAAGCCCGGTTCTCGACCGAGTCAACGTACACCTGTCGACTAGAACGAGTCGACCTCTGCCGAGATTGCGATCAGACGTATCAGGGTCCATTAACGGTGGGATGCGATCCAGTCGACTCGACTCAATACCTCAAGTCGACTGAAGGAGTCTTGCAGTTCGTGGTTCCCGATAGCTTTGACACACCTCAGCATATTGAAGAAGAAGTTAAGGATAAGAAGAAAGCTAAGGAAGGATCTAGATGCTGACTAGGAAGTAAGCAGAATATGAACCGACCGGGGTATTCTGGACATTTTCATTGAGTCGGCCGGGGCACTTTGGGGACTTCAGGTAAATATTGTACTTCTATAAAAAGGACTGAGGTAAGCCCAAAACCCTAACTCCCATTCATTCCATACCCTTTCCATTACTGCTGCTGCTCTCATAGCAGCTCTCATCATCTCTCTCATATACTGACTTGAGCGTCGGAGGCTCTACGCCGGAAACCCCTCCGGCGTTGAGTTCTTGCAGGTGTTCTTGCGGCTCAACAACAACGGTTCGAGCGCCATCACATCAGATCTAAGCTCATTCATACCGGTTCGTCCCAGATCCGGACGTTTTCTCATTCGACCGTTCCAGATCTGAGAAGAAACCCATCAATATTCATACCCTATTCTTTTCTAATTTTATTAGTTTATTAAATAGTCTATACAAGCTACGTTTTAATATTTTAAAAAAAAAAAATAGTAGATTATTCTACGAGTTACATTTTAATGCGTTACAATTAAATAAATTTACAAATGTATATATTAATTATTGATTAATAAGATTAAATACTAAATTAAAATTTTAATTTATTAAGTAATGATACTTATGAAATTAAATAACATAATAGGATTAATGAAAACAAAAATTGTTACTAAGACTACAATAAAACCATAAAATTACACTTTACAAAAGACGACATGGATTTTATTATAAACATTAATTAAAAAAAACATTAACAAAAACATGAAGTATACAATACTATAACAACTAGGAAAATAAATACAATACTAGTTAGTGAACATTTATGCCGCTAATGCATTGCGAAGTTCAAAGTGGGCAGTCTTGTCTTTGATTCTTTTGTGTTGAATAAGAAATTGTTGAAAAAAGGCGTGATCTCGCGGTGCTGGAGTAACCGTTGAAGCACCAAATTGAACATCATTCCTATTTGGTGCACTAAGATCACATTGATCTTCGACAATCATATTGGGAGAAATAATACATGTTTTTATTATATCACTAAGCACCTATTTCTTCTAGAAACGAACAGGTTGCAAACATATTTTTGCAGAATTCCAAATGCACACTGAACATCATTTCTACATGCCTCTTACCTCATTTTAAGGAGTTCCTCTATTAGATTCGATGGTGCAACAAAAGATTAAACAATAGTGGACCATTTCGGATATATACTATCTGCTAAATAACAATCCATATTAAATTGTTAACCTTGAATGGTACAATTAGTTGGTGGAGTGATACCTTCAGCAAGATTTGACATTAGAGGTGATGCTTCCGACAAATTAATATCATTATTGGCACTTGATATACCAAAATATGTGTGCCATATCCCGAGATCATAGCCATAACTTTCAAAATGATTGTAGGTTTTCCAAAACGTCTAGAATATTAACCAGCTTATGCCCTAGGGCAATTCTCTCATTCACAGTGCCTGCAGTCCAAGCTAGTCAAAGCTACCTAACATACCTAAAAAACCACGTTATTCACCAATATGAAGCAAGCTAGCGGTATCATCATTATTTGGTGATCTCATATATTGTTCTCCAAAAACTTCAATGACTCCGCGACAAAATTTTCTTACGCATTCATTTATTGTTGACTCGACAATGATATCCATCAACACTATTTGCAGGGATTTTATAGGCCAACCGACAAAGCGTCGTCGTCCCTTTTGTATATGTGGACAATCTAAGCCAACCAAGACTATCTCTACGTTATTGTAAAAACTACCATGATTTTCCAACTCTTGTATAACACGCTGAAATTGTGAATAGGCATTGAAACTCGTCAACGAAATGTATATGCATCGTAGGTTGGATTACTACAAAAATAATCTCTGAACAGAGTGTGATAGGTCTCCTCCCGATAAAGATGGAATAGACCTCCCGATAAAGATGGACTATTCCATGGCCTAGAACAGAACATCCCCACGTCGATTGGCTACTTTGCACAAAGATAGCGTGTGCCATAAAACAAAATTGTTGGTTTGCATAATATGAACATTGAATGTTTCCATAGTGTTATAAACAAGAGGCAGTGAAGCATTGCATCTTCCTCGTTATAATCATAATATATGAAAAAAGATAACTCATTGTAAATGATATTAAAGGAAAATACTGGAGAATTATTTGTCAATGAAGGTTATTTGTAGCTTGGATGGTATGATGTATAGCTTCATGTTTGTATAGGTGAATGAACAAATAAAGGAAATAGATATTTTTTCCTTGGATTTTTTTCAAAAAAGGCTACATGAAGTGAATAAATTTGACCATTAAAATGGAAAGTATACTATTTTCGGACAAGACAATGTGAAGAAATATTTTTTTGCATTATTTTTGGACAATAACAAATGGTTCATCTATCCATTGGATTCTTTCTTGACAAGGTCATGTGAAATGAATAAATTGGACCAGGACAATGAAAAGTGCACTATTGGACAAGGCCATGTGAAACTGTTGGATTTTAAACGTGCGAACCTAGCGTACGCGCAGCAGAATTTTAATTTTTTTTACCAACGACGACGATCCGACTATAGCTATTTGGTAAAACCCTAAGTCACGTGAATGATGAATGAAAAGTTATAGTTGTTCGTAAGCTTTGCGCTCGACTATGGTATCCATGCAATCTAGTTTTCCGGTACACGATCTAATGCTCGGTGAAGCAGCTAGGAATCCTCAATCCAGAAAGTCGGAGAGTGTTTGTCTTTCGATCTTGATCTTCCAATCTCTAAGATTTTGTGATCTCTCAAAATGTTTCTCACACCAAAGAGATGAGATATTTATAATTAGGGTAAATTTAATTATATGGGTCGTAGGAGATCGTATGGCTCAATTGGTAATTGGACATAATACAATAATAATTTAATTAAATGTAAATTCAATTTATCTTAATTAAGTATTATTTATTAAGTAAAATATAATCTCATTACTCATAAATAAATATTTCAATCTAATTGAATATTTAACACTCGTGATTCACTTTTAGTCGAAAAATTGATTGCATATATAGGCTTTCATGTATTGACATAAATCTAATTTATGATCCTTATGGAACTTCTAGACTCTGTCGAAGGACGAACTCAAAATATGAAGTACGTTTACAGGGACAAAGCAAAACAAACCTTTAGTGTAGAACTCAATGGTGATACAATCATTTCATTCACGAACCACTCGATTAAACTTAGGATTTGAACGTGTTTCTATCCAAACAACTTAATTATTTTATCTAATCTCTTTGGTCGACTTTAACAAATAATATTCGGACACCATTTTAAATATAACCATGTGCATTGGCTAAAGTTTATCAACCCAGTATATAAAAAACGAGTGTTCTTTCGAAACTATATTCGAGCAATGAATCTTAATATTGGCTCCACTACCAGTTTCATGTATATCTGATCAACCCAACACAAGTCTGTATCTACTCCTTTATGGGTGTAAATGTCGGACTAGATCAGATCTATAACAATCACTCTATAATGAATTGTGTATTGATTTCAAGTCAAATGTTTGTTACACCATTGGTCAATTTTATGAATAATATTTTCTTTTGTTCTAGAAATGGTTTCTGGAATGTTATTTCATTCAAGAAATGCCTTCTAAGACAATAATTTGTTCCATAAATCATTTCTATTTTTGCTCTAAAATTTTAGAATTTTCTTACATTCCAGAAATTGTTTAGGGACAATTCCATAATGTAAGAATTTTTCTACATTATTTGTTCCAAAAATTTAAGAATGTTCAAACAATTGTATGAAAATAGCTAAAATAAAAAACGACGGTAGGATGACACTGAATAAGATTTAGGCGCTCACAGACTTCTAGTATAGCCTCACCTATAAAAAAAAAAAAATTACTCTTCCATTACAAAATTAAAGATAAATTATTTCATATCATGTTTATTATATTTTCCCAAAAAAATATGTTTAAGAGCCTTTATTTTTTAAATGTTCATTGGAGAAAAACAATGTCGGAAATGATAAAAGTTGATAAAGGCCGATTAGATGTGATTATTGTGTATTTAATTATTTTTTTATACACGCCAAGAATTCTCTGCTGGCAAGAGGACCCCGTGGTTGAGAGTGTATGGTTGATCCGCAACTAGAAATCGGTGGATTCTGTGAAGGCCAAACACGATAACCATCTTTTATCTCTTTCTCACTCTTTCAAAATCTAATGTTGGGCTATATATATATTTCAATTCGTTAAATCACGATACACTACAGTGCAAGTAGAATTCAAATCTATGTCTATATACAAATACAAATAAAATAGTATATAAGTAACCTTTGTAACTTTAAAGTTGGATAATATGCATACCATATTTTATGAATTATTTTACAAACTCCAATATCATAATCAATTACTTAGTTGGAAAAATAATTAATAAGTACATTTCCGGTGTACTATTTTATTAAAATCAATTAGCTCTTGAGACAAAAATAAAATGATTATATTAATTTTAAAATAAGTAACCAACGAAATTATTTTGCTGCAATCTTTCATATTTTTGCAACTTTCCTAAAGTGTTACTGTGAATATATAACTAATTAATATTAGTAGTATTTATTATATGAAAGTTTTAAAAAAATATTATCACACTTAATTAATCTAAATAAACAATCGGTATAAAAAAAAAAAAAAGGGGAAATATAGCATTAAAAACCGACTTGAAAATTCTCTGGCAATAAACATTGTGTCAATTCAATCAATATTAATTATAGTCACTAAAGAAGTAAAAAAAAAAAAAAAAAAAAAAAAAAAAAAAAAAAAAAAAAAAAAAAAAAAAAATGTACATCTATTTTGTCGCAGTACACAGTTGCTTGTAACTAGTACATTGTTATTACGGAAGTATTTTCGAATATTAATAGAGAGGAGATAGTACGATTCCATTACGGAACCCTTCCGTCGGGGTTTATAACCATTAGATCAACTATCATCGACGGTGGGTTACATGATGATCTAACGGTTACAAACCCCGACGGTATGATTCCGTAACGGGACCAGTCGTTGACATTGCAACACTAATTTCAAAGAGAACATGATTCTTTTTTTTTAGTTGAAAAACAAGAATGACACCAAAAATATTTAGAAGGCCATCATCACATAACCATCACTCAAAACACAACACACAAATTTATGGACGCAAATATTAATTTACAGACGTACCAAAAGCACAAAAGCAACTTCCAACCAACACAAGAAGTTCCTCTCAAAAACCATTATATGATGTAAAACTAATGAATGAAAACCACCCCTCAACCATATTCTTATAACATTTCAACAAAGGGAAAAATTATGCAACAAGCACAGGCAGTTTATCTTTCCTTGTCAAAATAACACACACACACACACACACACACACACACACACACAAAACCACAATATACCCCACAATAAAATGCCAGTACTTAAAGGTAAGCAAGTAATATACCATTTTTTCTATCTTGTGTAGCTTTTTCTTTAACTTCAAGTGAGAAGTCCTGGTTGTTGTTGGAACTAAGTATCCACAAAGCTAACTTCTTCATTTGCTTTACCTGTACTCATATCAGGATTCTCATACTACTTTAAAATATAATCTAATTCCCGGTTTTTCTACAAACGAAATAAACACGAGTCTAGCTATATTAATACAGATTATTGCAGCAGTTGTTTGTTTACATAGAAAAGAAGAGGATTGCGTAATTTTCTTTCTAATTGTTAAAGAGTGAGTTCTTGCATGAGATGTTTAGAGATCAATATTTTGTATTACGTTAATTTGAGAAGACCAAGAATAATGCCTTTCGGATTAGTCTCTGCCTGGAACAAACATAGAAGAAGCAAGTCCGAAGAACAGATCAATCCTTGTATTCTTTATTTTTTTTTTTTTCTTATTTCAATTTGTTAATTTGAGATTTGCAACTTTACAACCGAAGTTTTCTTGCTGAAAAAAAACTTTCTATGTATACTATGATTTTTCAGGGACATACAAGCCTGTGGAACACTGGCAGATAGAATACAAACAACCACCGGCAAAAAGGCGGAATGCATCAGCAGTGTTTACACTCAAAGAGATGGATGAGGCTACGTGTTCTTTTAGTGACGAAAATCTGCTCGGAAAAGGAGGATTTGGTCGAGTATATAAAGGCACTCTAAAGTCTGGTGAGGTATGATCTTAACTTTAACATGCATTTTGTCATACCTCATAAACACTGCCTTACCTGCAATTTTCCTCTACTTGTTTTCTCAACAAAATTATAAAACCGTTCAAAAGTTGGATTTTACAGGTTGTGGCGATCAAGAAAATGGAGCTACCACCATTCAGGAAAGCAGAAGGGGAGAGAGAGTTTCGCGTGGAGGTCGATATTTTGAGCAGATTAGATCATCTGAATCTCGTAAACTTAATTGGATATTGTGCAGATGGGAAGCACAGATTTCTGGTATACGAGTATCTGCACAAAGGGAACCTGCAAGATCACTTGAACGGTTTGGCTATTAAACATATTATGTTTTGGTCATTTTTTTTTTCATATTTTGCAGTCGGGCTCCTCTAATAGTATGCTGGTTAAATTTTAGGAATTCGAGAAGTAAAGATGGATTGGCCTTTGAGGCTCAAAGTAGCTATTGGGGCAGCAAGGGGACTTGCGTACCTCCACTCGGGTTCTGATGTTGGGATTCCTATTGTTCATAGAGACTTCAAATCCACCAATATACTTCTTGATGAAAACTATGAAGCAAAGGTCAGAGTTATTGGATACAAGAATACCCCTAGGATTCACCACAGTTAAAAAAATATTTTTCTTCCAAAAAAAAAGTAAAAATACCTCGTTGAGGTGTGTGTATGAAGAAGTATTCCTCATTACAAATATATATACTTCCTACGAGAGCTGAACTAATAATCATACCAGAACTTATCAAAAGAATTTCTACTAGCAGATATCAGATTTCGGGCTAGCGAAGTTAATGCCAGAAGGCCAGGAGACTTGCATGACGGCTACTGTACTTGGAACTTTTGGCTATTTTGATCCTGAATATACATTGGTAAGGCCCATTCTATGATTAAAAGACCACTTATAATACAACAACGAGCAAGTACGTTTATCTAATTTTGTTTTCCTTGATATCTCTGGAGCAGGTAAGAACAGGACAGAAAAGAAAATAACTTGCGGCTAAATTAACTAAGAATTAGAAAATCAAGCTAATTTACATCAACCCAACTAAAGAGCACATGATCAACATATTCACAATGCTACTAGCATTGATGCCTAGATAAGTCACATTAAATACCTGGGTCTTGACACACATATATATGGAATAGCGAGTCTTCCTTTTTCTTCTTTTTTGCTATTTTTTTCTCATGAAAGCGGTTTTAAATTAAGAGAAGTGATACCTGTGTTTTAATTTATCATTTATGAAATGGCAAGAGGGACTACTGAGTACTGAGCAATGGACATGTCTACCTTGGCATTAACAGACAGGAAAACTCACTCTCCAAAGTGACGTCTATGCATTTGGAGTTGTTCTACTCGAGCTTTTGACAGGAAAACAAGCAGTCGACCTGAACCAAGGACCAAACGATCAAAACTTAGTAGTCCAGGTACTTCCCAACACATTACTCTCCTAGAAAATCAGCCTAAAAAGGATAAGTACAAAAAACTAACCTTGAGGATTGGTAGCTATTGTTGGAAAACTACAAAACCACCCTCGAGCTTGTAACATCCGTCGAATATCTTGCAACATATGTTAATTTAGATACCCTAAATTGCTGATGTCATACAATATATCTACAATTATTTCCCTCAACTGTTCTGAGTATTACAAATGAACCTGGCTTTTCATCTTACATTTACAAATAGCTAGACAAAATAGTTGCGGCTATTTCTAGTATCTTGATACGTTGAGAAGTGTAATTGTAAAATATATGATAATATCAGCAAATTTCGTCAGGAGAACCGACGAATATAGCAAGTCAGATTGTAACATAACTTCATGCGTGATTCTGCAATTTCAAAAGTTATTGGGGTCTTTTTGTAAGTACTCAGAACCCAGGAGCAGTTTTTGCAATTAACCTTTGTTTTGTCCAAAGATAATTTGGAGTTTGTTCAAGAATAAGCACCGTGGGCGAAAACTTTGTAATTTTGTAGACAATACTATTATTTTTACCAACAATATGAAAGGGGATGTATATGAAAACTGCGCAGGTCAGGAATATACTCAATGACAAGAAGAAACTGAAAAGGGTGATTGATCCTGAAATAGGACGGGGCTCATATACAATGGAGTCGATAGCCATGTTTGCAAACCTAGCTTCACGATGTGTACGAGTTGACAGTCAAGAGAGGCCTTCCATGATGGAATGCGTGAAAGAACTTCAGATAATAATGTACATCAATTCTAAAGGACTGGGAATGACAATGCATGCACTCAGGATGATGTGAAACCAAAGGGGTTCAGTATTTTTAGTATGAAAGTTATTGATGTTTGTTAAGAATCTCAGACACATCAGAGATGTTGATGTGTTAGTAGAGACTAATGGAGGTTCAAGATGGCTTAGTTTTCTCAGTAATGTAAAAGCGTTTGAAGAAAAAAGAGTAATAATTTGAGTAAGAAATACTCTGAGATCCCATCATACTCTCAGCACGTAATGTTCAAACGCACAAATGGAATTAGTACACATAAAGAAACACATATGTGTATAGGAGTATGTAACTTTTAGTATTTGTGTAACATCTTAATTGATTATAAATGTACAAAGATAGTTTCAGAAATTATAACTTTATAAGTAGGTCAAGCAATGCAGTTGAAAGGTCAAACTCAATTACATTGAGCCTTATAAAGAGTAAAGAAAGGCCTTAGAATGTTAAAAGATAGAAAAACAAGTTGATAGATAATATAAGATGTTAGAGAGAGAGAGAGAGAGAGAGAGAGAGAGAGAGAGAGAGAGAGAGAGAGTAAAAACAGCATCAGTAAGACGAGGATAACACTGTAAATATTCAAGACAAATATAAGATGTATATAAAGATAACTTGATTAGCAGTTAGCTTCAAGCCCAACACACTGGAACATGAGATCTCATTCATGATTGATCAGCATAATTCACATATCTAGAGAAACACCATAAAATGTGGAAATTAAAACAAAACCTGTTTTCACAGATGACCACCATCCTTCAAAGGAACTTCTCCAAACAAAGGTATATATTTTATAACTCCGGTCGGATATAGTGTACAACAACACGCAGCAAATACTTGCACTATTAAACAAGAAGCTGCATTAGGTACATTTAAGACACAGTCTCAACCTACTTTTACCTCGGAATGTCATTTCTACACATCTGTCGAATTTGCAATGGGAAATTCAATTTCAGAAGCAAAATCAGAGACGGGAAGTTCTTTGCGCATCAAGTGTCTACGCCTCTGCAATGTTAGCCATGTCAAGATGCTGTCTGTCTCAACAATGCTAAATCCAGCTTTTGTGTACATGGTGAAAGGGCCTTCATCAATCATCCTGCAGTGCAGATAGACCTCTCTCAAGGAACCCATTTTCGTAATAAGCTCCTCACTGGCTTTCAGCAGGTGCCAGCCAATGCCTCTCCTGGAAGACATTAAGCCATGTATGAGGGTTTGGATAATGAAGATTTTAGTGATCAAAAGATGGTTTTCTGGAGACAAGTATGCTTCCGATGTAAAGGCTAGACTTGCATCAAGATAAAACACATTCCAGAAATTCAAAATACAGTTTGTTGCTTTTAACAACGCATATCATGGACATTTACAGCACTTGATACAAGAAAAGGTTCAAGATGAGCTGACAAGCTTCACCTTTATGCATGTAAACATGGACGCTTATAGGAAATATGAATCAATCTTAGCTCTATCTCTAGTACTACAAGTCTCCAAAATATGAACAACTAATTACAGCACCCAAAGGATAAATCGCTCTTTAAATCTTAACAAAGAACCTCGCCTTGTTACGACTAAAAAACTGATCAATATCCAAAACCAAAAGATCGTAAAAACTTTCATAGAAGAATATACATTTCACAGAGTCTGCATACAAGTCATGCTCAAAAATTTCAGTTTCCCACACAATAACGCATCACCCGACATTAGCAAGGAGTGTTAGCAAAAACTTCTTTTCAAAGAAAAGCTTTACTGCACTGTAAATGGAAGAAGTTGGCGATCAAAAGTTGGAAGCGTTGGATAAATTCGACTGTCGATTCTTCCCAAATGGAAGCTGAAACAACAAAGACTTATTGGCAGAGAAGATAAGAGGTTCTATCAGAGTATAAAACCCAAACTATAAACCCGCATAGAAAGCTAAAGCACCCTTCAGCCTTCGCCTGTATTTCAATTCCGATTAAATCCAAACCAGAAATTAGAAGCAGAAAACCACATTTTTCCAAACTAAAATATGAGTTTTTTTGTTTTTTTCCCAGCCTAATCTAAGATCACTCTTCCAAACCAAATCTCTCAAAAAACATATATCAATCGACAAATTTAAACTAATAGAAGAACTGAAAGTATACTGTACCTCCTAAACGGCTTTCTCACAGCCATGTTACATATGTACGGCGAATCCTTGGGCGGCTTAGGCGTTGGAGGATTCACATTGGCCCCCTTTCGGTCAAAAGTCAACTCCACAGTCCCCGCAAGCTCGAAATCCTCTTCCCCATTTTCCCTGTAAATCCCTAAAAGCGTCGCATTGTGAGGCATCATCCTCCTCCTCTCGAGGAGGTAATTTTTCACCAAGAACTCGAGCAATTTCTGATAACCAGAAGTCGCCATCATCATCGACTCGGCAAAGGACTCGGACAGCAAGGTTACGGTCATGTCCAGTTCCTCATCCCGCATCACGCGGACCCACAAGAACCCAGATTCTAATTGCTGATGGTAGCTGTAATTAGAGAGGAAATCGAGGTTTACGAGCTCGTCCTTGGTTAGAAAACGCTCTGTCTGAAGTAGGTTCTGAAGCGATGATGAGTTGGTTAGAAAACGGTCAGCCTGAAGTGGGAACGATGATGGGAACGGAAAGTGAGGAGATGAGAGGGAGAGGTTGTTACGTGTCTTGGGGAATTTGAGGAAAGAGTAACATGGACGGTGGTCTGCGGCGGAGGGGTGGTGGCGGCGATGATGGTGGAGCTGGCTGTGTAGGGAGAAGGAGACAGAGACTTCTGTCGACATATTATTCAATCTATGATTTTGGATATGTAATGCAAGAAGAAGATGCACAATATGATCATGTAGTGTTCTTTTACTTGCAAGGAAACGATATAATAGGATTTAATCCAAATAATCATTACCATAATTTTATCCCGGCTTGGACTTGGCCATGTGTTTGTGACTAGAGGTGGCCAGGTGCCGGGGCCCGGCCCGGCCCGGCCCGGCGGGCCACGGGCCCTCCAACACATGGCCCGCGACCGGCCCGCCTAAAAACCAAGGGTCGGTTCACAGTACTGGCCCGATCCCCCGTTGGTTCACGGGCCGGTACGACCCTGGAAAATAAAAACTTTAACATGGTGACCCGCCGTCCGACCCGGCCCGGACCGGACCGGCGGGTCCAAAAAAAGAACAAGGAACCGGGACCGAACCGCGGCCCTACGGGTCCCGGTTCAACGAATCGGCCCTTAAGAGTCCGGTTTCGGCCCGTGGCTATGTCTATTTGTGACAAATGCTAAAGTCCCGTTACAGAACTATTTCGTCGGGGTTTGTAACCGTTAGATCATCGGTTACATGATGATCTAACGGTTACACACCTCGACGGAATGATTCTATGATGGGGCTTTAGCATTTCCCACAAACACAAGGCCAAGTCCCTACTGCAGAAAAAGATATCAGAATTCTCCTATGTGATATTTTATAATACACGCACGTCCCATCTCTCTCTCTCTCTCTCTCTCTCTCTCTCTCTCTCTCTCTCTCTCTCTCTCTCCCTCTCTAAGTTTCTGTTCGAACTATATCTTCTTCTTGTCACTCCACTAATGCAAGTTTAAGAGGTGTGTGAGTAATACAATGAAAGAACCCGAAGTTAACTGAGACATCGTGATCATCTATCGAGCCGACGAACCATGACCTAGGTCGAGGATCGCCGACCCCAGCCACGTCGGACGATCGCCGCAACCAGGCCGAGCCCCGCCGCGACTAGCCCGGAGTTCCGCGACCAGCCCGGCGACGCGACCCGACCACCCACACGACCCGATCGCGCGACACGACACGACCCAGGCTTCCGTTCGTGTGATCCAGCTCATGTTCGTGTGCTCATCCCGGTCAACCCGAATCCGTCAGATTCGGAAGTTTTAAGCCGTAAGTTTTCTACATCAAACTTTTAGATCCGTTGCGCATAGGTTATTGAATTTTTAACTTGTACTGTTGTACATAATGAGATCCTCATATATCCAACAATATTTGTGTCTTAAAAAAATATATATATTGAACGCTAAACATATTTTTTAAGTTGCATAATCAATCAATTAGTCTTAATTTTTTTAAAATACTATTTGTATTTTTTATTAATAAGCATAAAGTAAAAATAAGTAATTCACCTTTAGATATAATTTATAATCTTAATGTACTATAATTTGATGCAGACATTTATTATATGAATCATAAAATATTTTTATTTCATAAAATAAATATATTTAAAGAAAATAAGGAAATTTATTTGGATCACTCGGGTGATTGAATTAGGGTACTGTCCAGATTGATTGAATTATTTTTAGGTGATATTTAAAATAGTAAAAAAAATTGACACTACTTAATTTGTTCCAAGTGACTAAGTTATGTATCAGTTTGAACAAACCAATTGAATCTAAATATAAATTTTAATATTAAAAATACTTTGTTACGTAAATGTGATGTAGTCCAAACTTCAGATAATTATATTAACAATACTTGTGACAACATATGTAACGATTTATTTATATATAATTTTCTTAATATATATATGAGAATAAAATAATATTTTATTATAATGTACAGTAAATATACAGTAAATATAAGCTTTTCAAATCGTAAGGTCATGAAAACGATCTTTTATTAAATTATTTGTGGTTTGTTCATATTCTAATTTATAAACATTTTAATCTATATATTTATATATATAATATGTATACAATACTTTCTGCAATAAATTTTAATAAAAGGTGTTGCTGAAATATCTAAACAATTTATAAATTCAGATGTTTAAACCAATTGATAAACACGTTATAAAACACTATTTTATTCAAATATGTAATTTTATTTAAAATAATTTTAAATGTAACAAAATTTATACAGAAAATCGCATCGATCCTACCAGTCCAACCGACTGGTGTTGACGGATTCGATAACAAATTTATCCGACTGGTGTTGACGGATTCGATAACAAATTTATCCCGTCGGACGGTGTCCAACCCAGCGTAAACAATGGGTAATTCATGATTAATGTTATTTGTATATTTAATTTATATTACAATCATAATATTGTTTTCCCGTGCATACACGGACTAGTTATTTTTTTTTAAGAAACATGTTGGGCCTTGTATAATCCATCTCAACTTTTTTTCCATCACCTATTTAACAAAAGAGGAACTAGCAGCACCATGTGCGGGCAGCATCGAATGAATCCATAAAAAACGTTAGTCACACAACAATGTTGTGTTGAAAACTTGAAACTTTGAAGACAGCAGATCAAAAAACGAGAGAAACATCGTTTTGCAGACGGCAATGGATTCTCAGTCAGGAGACGAAGAGTTTGCTGTGGGCTGCATACTCTCCATCAAAACCACACTCGGAGAAGAATTTCAAGCCCAAGTCATCGCCTTTGACCGCCCCTCCAATCTCCTCATCCTTCATATCCTTTCATACATTCCAATCTTATTTTTGATTACTCGAAGTTGGTCTTTCGTTGCGTAAAGATTGCAACTTTTTTTTTTTTTTCTTTTTTGGGTGTAATTCACTAATTCTTTCGCGTTCTTAATTTGTTGCACAAAATTCCTTAACTCTCTAGCTGTGGTGGGAGAATACAAGAGGGAGGGCAATCCGGGGCTGGTCCGAGGAGGAACATTAGGCTTCTCAAGGCTAATCATGTCAAGGAGTTCACGTTTTTAGGTCAAGGCGAGGACCCACTTGATGCGAGCAAGTGTTTTCTTGACCTAACCAGTCTCCAATCCAAGGAAGAGTCCGCAATTAGGTAAAAAAAAAAAAGAAAAAAGAAGCCCCAAATTTGGTACTGCCTGACTTTGATTTTGATGTTTTTGAATTATTTGAATGCGTGGATTTTTAATTTATTTTTTGGATTTTTGTTTCTGTAGTGGGGTGG
>CACSLK010028053.1:4864394-4875173 GCA_902706635.1 Striga hermonthica | reverse complement strand
ACTACGAGCGAAGCCGTACACTTGCGGTCGAGCTTTAAAAATATAGGCGAACACGAAGCAATTGGGAATTAGGTTTATTGGCCAAAAGCTGAGACATTACAAACGGAATTAGGCTCTTCCGTTTTTTTTTATATACTTTTTTTTACCAAATTGCCCTTAGAAATTTCACTGTGAACAATAGTACATGAAGTGGGGGTATTTCTGACTTTTTACACCCTTTTCTCTCTCTACCTCATTTTCTCTCTCACTTTATTATCTCTCTCCATTTTCTCTTTCCAGCATTCAAACAATACAAAAAGCTGAATTATACAAAAAAATATCAAAAAATACAAAAAGAACTGGGGGTGGGGGGGTGTTCGCCGGCGGCCAGGTATGGCGGCCGCCATGCCTCGCCATACTGGTGGCTCCGCCACTGGTTTCCGGCTTCTGACCGTTTCCGTTGAATTACCGTCCGTATTGGTTCGTTTCCGTGCATCCGAATATCACCCATCCGTTTCCGAACCCGACCCCGTTTCTGCCAACAAATATAGAAACGGAAGTAGAAATGGGGTTTTTCCGACCTTTTTCGTCCGTTTTCAACGCTAGAGATTAGGTGTAAAAAGTTGGGGTTGTGCAATGATACGAGATTGGTTGTTACAAAGTTCTCAACTCATGTGCTTCAAACTAATGTATTGTCTTGATCTAATGTAGGAGAGAAGGTGTTAGATACCTTGCATGACTCTATTACCTTTTGATATCAGAGTACTTTTCAAATTTCAGCGGAGATAGTTTGTTCTAATGGTTTCTTATGTCATGACAATTAACAAGAGACATAGTCGGTCTTTATCACACGCGCTTGAAAATATTAGTTTGTGGGTAGAATGGTGTACCTACAAGGCAAATAATTTGTCTATTAGAAGGTTTATAACAATATATAGTAGTTTTTTCATTCAATGTATTTAATTTTCCTTATTCACAAATATAATAACAAGGCAGGATAAATAGCCTTAAAATTATCCACTTTATGCATCGCACATGTTCTGCACTATTAATTATAAACACATTAGAATTATGTTTCAGCTAGATTGCAGCTAGTCCTTTTTTAGCGTAGTATGGGTAAACAAGCTTTTGAGATTGGCAATCGATCCATAGAAACTACAATTAATACACGTGGAAACTTCATATAGCCTTTGGGTTAATGAAAAAAGAAATAAAAATGTGTCTGATGCATATAAAATTCTTAAGGATGATATGCGATTTGTGCCAATTTCGGATAGTAGTTGTCTATACTGTTCATCCCTGTAAGAAACGGGGAGAAAAACGGGTGCGGTCCCACGCAGATGAAGTGCACCATAAGAGGGTGAGTCTAAGTGCACCTTAGTGAGGTATTATCCTGAACCAATTGGTGGCGGAGGAGTATCTCACTAGACTTATTAATTAGATCTATTTTCATTATATAAACAATGTGGGAAACTCACAAGTGAATATTCTAATATGTCCCCTCACTTGTGAGTCCTTCATAAGAAGCCCAAGCCCATATAAAGATCCGGGAGCCCAACCCCAACTGAGTCGAGAAAAATAGGTACGTCATCGAACGGTTTTAATAGAACCGACTCTGATACCATGTAAGAAATGGAGGAAAAAACATATGCGGTCACACGCAGATGAAGCGCGCCATAAGATGGTGAGTCTAAGTACATCTTAGTATGGTTCCATACCAAAACCAATTGGTGGAAGGAGGAGCAGCCCACTAGACTTATAAATTAAAAGTGTTTTCCCTTTATAAACGATGTGGGATAACTCACAAGTGAATATTCTAATAATCTCACCTTCACACACACAAATAAGAAAAGCAACTCCATTACGTTTATTTGGGGGCAAGTCCATTTGGGAATGAAAAATACACAAGGATAACTCACCCCTATTCAAATATCTTTTTGAGATCGACATGCCTTCGTTGATAAAGTGGGTAGTGAGCAAGCCGCAAATGCTTTACTTCATTGTTGGAATTCACGACGTAAGCAAGATGGTTCGAGAAGTTGCTATAATTTCTTGAGGTCTTGCGGGACAATGGTGTTATGGACGGGGTAGTTTGAGGGCCTTGCAATACCCCTAAACATTTCTTCATTCTTTGGTTGGGAGCGTTCAATCGTCTCTGAACTAAGGACCAGTTAGAGTTCCTCGATGAAGACCCGACTTGCTCCCTTTGTGGTGGTGTTATGGAATCATGGGGTCACCTATTTTTCGAGTGCCCCTTTAGCTCGAAAATTTGGGGGCGATTCGTGCTTGGGTTAACCTCTGTCATCGGCTTAAAGGGGCGCTTAAACGGACTAAGGAGGCTCGAGGGGCTAGTTGGCAAACTAAGTTGAAGAAAACGACACTCACAACTAGGGGTGAGCGTGGGTCGGTACGGTTCGGAGATTGATAAATCTCCAGAACCGTACCAAAGTTCGGAGATCCCAAAATTCGATCTCCGGAACCGTACCAAAAAGTCGGTTCGGTTCGGTTCGGTTCAGAGATTTTTATTTTTCGGTTCGGTTCGATTCGGTATTCGGGACTATTGAGACGATACGGTTCGGTATGATCTGGTTCGGATCTTCGGAGATTTTTTATTTTTTTAGATTTTTTTAATGACTACTTAATTAAATATTAATTTTTATATGCTTTAAAAAAACAATATTCATCAATAATTCATCATATTGAAGATTTTATTTTGAAATCAATTTTAGAAGTAACTCTAAATTTTAGTTATTCAATTTTTATATGCTTTAATAAAACCAACATTCATCAATACTTCCTCATTAAAAATTTTATGTTGAAATCAACTTTAGAAGTAACTCTAAATTTTTGCAACTAATATTGAAAATTTAAAATTCAAACAAAATATAATATTTTTTTCTAAAAAAATATTCTTTAACCTTTCATATTATTTTAAATAACTATTTTATAATAGAAAAAATTCAATTGTAAATCAAGTATTACCAAGTATGAAAGTTAAGTGAAGGTTAATAGTTATTATTATTATATTATAAAGGATCAAATGTGACATAAAATATATTAATAACACATCTAACGTTATTATTCGGTTCTTAATTTCGGTATTTCGGTTCTTCGATTCGGTACGGTATGGGACGGTTCGGTTCGGTTCTCGGTACAGATATTTGTGAAATCTCCAGAACCGTACCAATTATTTTTCAGTTCGGTTCAGTTTGGAGAAAGTCAAACGGTCAACGGTTATTTTTCGGTTCGGAGTAATTTCGATTCGGTTTTCGAAACGGTTCAGAATTCTCCGAGTCCCATGCTCAGCCCTACTCACAACACCCGTTTACTTCATTTGAAATGCGAGAAATAGGTTAATTTTCGAAAATGAATCTCAATCTCCGAGCTTAGTGATTCTTGAGATCCAAATGCATGTTTATCGTGCAATCTTTGCGTTGTATCCGAATGTGCTTGCCGAATATTAAAGTAAAGCCTTTGCGGTATAGGCTTTTCCTTTTCATGGAGAGTTTGGGGGTTGGCATCTTTGCGCCCTAGTGCCCAGACTCTATACGTGACGGGCATGGCGCCGAGTATCTTGCCTCGACGCGCATGTGTTCTATGTATTTTCGCCTTGGTTAGGGACTTGAGCGAGCAACTGGGTTGTGGTTGTCCTATTAGACTTTTCATTCGCAAGTGAGGAACTGAGCATGTGACTGCCCACTATACTTTTGTTTATCGTTTGTCGGACGTTGAAACACCAGTTTTGATCTATAAATTTACATTTGTTGATCAAATAAAATAAAAATAAGGAATGCAACCATTTTTTTAATTAATAAAAAATGAAGAAGAAAGTAAGAAAGAAAAGATCAAAACTACTCTTTCACCTGGTTTTTTTTTTTTTTATCATTTTCCCAACAACCAAGTAGGAACCCAAGTAGAAACCTACATGATGAAACATGAAAACCATCTACATTTTTATTTTTTACCCCAAGAAATAATATCCACACACTACTTCTTCTCCACTTTGTTTGTGGGACCCCACAGCTGAATTTACCTTCTCAAAAAAGGAGCTGAACTAATGCTTACCACTGAAGGCTCTTGGGGTGAAGAAGAGATCTTACCACTTATTCCCACTGTCATCTCTGAGGCAGATAACTTGAAGTTGGTGGCACCTGTTGATGAACCTGAGATTAAAGCTGCACTGTTCTCCATGAATCCAAATAAAGCGCCAGGAGAGGATGGTATGACTCCATTATTCTATCAGCACTTCTGGCCTCTCATTAAAAATGATGTATGTGCTGCTATTATTAAATTCTTTGAAACTGGTAGATTGTCTAGAAGCTGGAATCACACTATCATTACTCTAATCCCTAAATGTGATAATCCTGAATCGGTTACTCAATTTAGACCGATTAGCTTGTGCTCTGTCTCTTATAAGATCATTGCTAAAGTGATTGCTTCTAGATTAAAAGAATGTATGACACTCTGCATTAGTGCAACTCAATCTGCATTTATCTCGGAGAGGCAACTACTTGATAATGTGGTGATAGCCCATGAAGTAATTCACTATCTGAATAGACTTAGGTCTGGGAGTAAATGTTTTATGGCAGTTAAACTTGACATGATGAAGGCCTACGACCGAGTAGAATGGAATTGTTTGGCTAAGATAATGCTGAAAATGGGCTTCAAATCTACTTTTGTGCAATGGATTTTTGCTTGTGTATCTTCTTCTGTGTTCTCCTTCAATGTTAATGGAAATGTGACTGGTTTTGTTACTCCTACCCGTGGCATAAGACAAGGAGATCCTCTTTCTCCTTATATGTTCCTTCTGGTCTCTGAGGTGTTCTCAAAGCTGATAGACAATGCTATTACCAGAGGTGAATTGCAGGGACTGAGTCTAGTCAGAGGTGGCACTATTCTGTCTCACCTTATGTTTGCGGATGATGCTCTCTTATTTTGCTCAGCTGATATTAAAAACTCTCAGAGCTTGCTTAGGATCTTGGCATCTTATCAAAATTTTACAGGGCAGAAAGTCAATCTATCCAAATCCTCTGTTTTTTTCAGCAGAAATGCCACTGATAATCTGAAAGTTAATGTATGTCAGTGTCTTCAGGGGATTGAGGTATGCTTTTCATCCAGATATCTAGGCCTCCCTCTGGGCATTGGTAAATCTAAAAAAGAGATGTTTGAGTTTGTTACTGCTGCAGTCAAAAAGAAAATTGTAAGCTGGAAGAACAGGTTTCTGTCATTTGCTGGTAAAGAGGTTCTCTTACCTGTTGGAGTGTGTAAGGAAATAGCACAGTTGTGTGCTGATTTCTGGTGGTCTTCTGGTAAGGATCATAAGAAAGGAATCCATTGGTTGTCTTGGCAAAAAGCTACTACTCCTAAGAGTGCTGGGGGATTAGGTTTCAAAGATTTCAGAGTCTTCAATGATTCCTTAATTTTAAAACAGATTTGGAGGTTGCTGACTAAACCAAACTCTTTGATGACCATAATCTTGAAGGAGAAATACTTTCCTGATGGATGTGTGTTGAATGCTAAATGCAAAACCTCAGCTTCTTGGCTTTGGAACTCTTGGGCTAGAGTGTTGAATGTTCATAAGGACATGTTCAGAATGAAGATTAAGGATGGGGTCTCTACAAAAATTATGTCTGATCCTTGGGTACTGGGGCTTAAATCTGGCATTCCTGAGATCAATCCTAATGTTGACTGTCTGCAGGTGACTTGGGTGTGGGAACTTTTGTCTGATTCTGGGAGGTCTTGGAATATTGATTTACTACAGCATCTCTTCACTCAGTCTTCTTGCAAAGCTATTTTGGCTCTGAATAACCTAAACCCAGATGAGAGAGATAGATGGGTTTAGAGTCCTGATGTTAAGGGAAGATTCTCTGTTGCTTCTGCCTATGCAGTTGGAATTGATCATAAGGTATTAAAGCTGGATGCCCCAAGCTGCAGCTATACCCTGATTGTGGACAAGAAAGCTAGGTTGAGATGCTGGTCTTTGAGGGTTAAAGCCTAAACTGAGACATTTTCTTTGGAAATATTTCACTAATAATCTCCCAGTGTGCCTGAATTTGGTTAAAAGGAAGTTGGGGGTTGATGCAATCTGCAGATGCTGTGGTGATGCTTTGGAATCAGTTGAGCATGTACTGTTTGACTGTCACAGAGCCCAGAAAGTGTGGAAAGCCTCCCCTGTTACCTGGGACTTCTATGATGCTGCTACAACAGACTTCAGAGGATGGTGGTGGCAACTTTCTGAGTTAAAGTTAACATCCATTGTTGAAGCCAGAATTCAGCTGTCAACTTACATCTTGTGGTGGCTGTGGAAGTCCCGAAATTTATGGGTTTTTCAGAACACTTGGTTGCCTGAAGAGACTGTGGCTAGGCTTGCCCACAGTGAATGGTCTGAGTTCTGTTGATTTTTTAGTCTGTTGTTCTTGTTGGTTTTAGTTTGTGTTCTGTTTGTTTTTAGCTTTTCCCTTAGCTAGGTCCTTTTTAAGGTCAGTGGCTGGGAGTTTGTTCTTCTCTGTGTTTTTCTGTTTCTTTGTGTTTTTGTTTGGTTGTAGTGCCTTTGGGTTTCTTGACCTAGGTCTTGCCATGGGCACTTGTTTGTTGTTTGGGCTAGGCCACCTTGTAGGAGTGGTTCTCATTATGTTCTGTAAGGACTAGTATGTCCTCCGATTGTAAACGTTTTTATTGATTTATGAGATATCTAATCGTTTGGAAAAAAAAAAAAAAAGAATAACAACCATAAATCCATAAGAGCATGATTGGATACAAAAATTTCTCAAAAAAATCCAAACATTTTTAATTCAACTACTTTTTTAACTCAACTTTAACTCAACCCACTATCATCAATATTATCAATATAATTAAATAATATCAATCAATCATTCTTACACACAACATCAACCTTAATTCATTCATCTACTCACATAAATTTAACTAACTATCACATCACATTTTCTCTCTCTTACTTTTACATCAATTTAATTTTAATTATTTTATTTTAAATATTATTTTATTATATCCACTAACAACTAACCATACCTACTTTTTCAAATTTAACCAACCCAAAATCAAAACAAAAACAAATTTATATCCAAGCATGCTCTAATAGTTTTTCCAAGCTCGAAGTGTAGAATAATATTAGTATTATTATTACTATTATTATTATTTTAGTGATTAAGTTAAGTTTAAGATTAGGAGCCTTATATAAACGACTTTCTTTAGTTTATTTTACTCAGTTGATCATTGAATGAAAATATAAATTGATTGTGAGTTATCGAGAGAATATCTCGTTTATCTTTCTCACTCGTATGCTACATCATCAAAGCTGCATCAATTCACTGATTTTGGAAATAAAGAAACTAATGCCCCAAAAGTTAAATGAAATATAAATTAAAATAAAAAAAGATACAACCTTCCATGTCATGCTTGAAGAAGTAATACATCTTACTAAAGCATATACAATTCATTGTGAACTTTGTTCTTTTACAGCCGCACCATATTTGGACAACACACCTGTGAGCATTTCCTTCTCTCTTATCTTTAACCTGCTTTGTCAAAGACAGCTTGAGAAAGTTAATGAACCTATAATGTTATCTCATTCATGAAACTTGATTAAGAAGACGACAGTAACAAAGGTTAATAATAATAATGTTTCAGAGTTTTTACCTATTGGCAGATCCTGGGATGTTCAACTTTGAAACGTTGTTTTTCCTCCGTTTAGATGTTTTTTTCTTGTTTGCGCTCTTCCTTCCCGAGCTTGAGGTGGATGAGTTTACTGCAAATCCCTCTTTTAGTTCCAATTCATCAGCTAAATCAGAGTCCGAGGTAGTTAAAGTTCCATTGATCTCTTCCTGTTCTTCTTCATCATCATCATCATTTACTTCAATTGGTGCACTTTCTTCCCATGAATATAATGGTGAAACATCAGATTCAACATCAACATCTTTTACGTCCGAACTGAAAATGGCCCTTCCAAGTGTGAAATCACCGTCATGAGGTAATTGTTCAAGTGCAGGGTTAGACTTCTTGGGATTCACCAATTCACATCTTATCTGCTTCTGAACTTTGCCAAAAGTTATGCTTTTGCCCGAAAAATTCTGCACGAACCTAGCAAGAAACAGTACTCACATTTACAAGGACAGTAGTATGATCTAAGAGCAGTGGATTCTCAATTTGTAAAGGTTTTGTTACTAATAGATTATATGTATTTAGTCAAATAGTCATTGTTTGTATTTTACCTTTACAAAGTGTATAGAAAGTTGTTGTTTTAGAATAGCACTTTTAGTTGTAAAGATATCGGATATAAATAGGGACATTTAGGGTATCTGTAAGACATTCACATTATACATTTTTTCCCAATTATCAGTCGATCGCCTCTCTATTCTCTGTTCATTACCTTGACCATCTTGTTCATCAAATATTCGATTTATCAATCTAATAGTAACACATCCATAACTTTTAAAACAAAACAGTAGATCTTTTTAGTACGTCATAATTCTTCAATTTCGGCAATTATTATATAGATACATAAGGAAACTGCGCATGAAGTACAGTATAACCATAGAAACATATGGTAACGAGAAAATACTCTAAGTTTTTACTTTCTCAAAATTCTATCACAACCTTTAAAAAGTCCACTAAGTACTTAATTTTCAATTATTTTTTGTTTTTTTCCAAAAAATAGCTTTCCGGTTTTTGCCCAGCCGAAAAACTGTCGCGGTTTGTCAAAGATGAAATGTCGATCAAATGCCATCCTATGAACGTCCAATTTCTCTTCACCAATCCCACTATGTAGCTTGTTTGAAAGAATTTTACTAGATATTCACTTTCTTTTATCTATCTACGTTTGATGCGATTCAGGTATTTTCTTCAATGCGTCGACTTCATAACTAACATTATGAAATCAACATGAGTACCTGTAGCATAAAATGCATGAATGTAGGAGAATATAATCACGATTTTTAAACATTAGGGTAGAATTGAAAATTTTGAAAAGATTGAGCATATAATATACCCTCTTATCTTCCAGAACTACAAACACCCAACGTACTCTTAAATTGGGTATGTGTAAAATAAACACCAAACTCAAAAGGGTGTTAGCAATGCGTCACACAAAAAATATATGGCTATCTTTGTAATAAGGCTAAACCACAACAATCGGTCCAATTTTCCCTTTGATTTCATTCAAACTATAAAGTCACAGCTTTACACAACGATCATAAACATGAAAATAGAAAAGTATAACATTTTAAGAATCTGAATCGAATACACATACCTCTGTGCCTCATCCTGGTGCTTGAAGACAACGAACGCTAGTCCTTTGCACACTGGATCCCGAGTTTTCTCATTCCCCGAAACAACTGGGTCTATATTCACTATTCCACGAGCTCCTTCAAAAGCTAGTCTTAAGTCCTTGTGAATGTTCTTCTTCTTTGGAAGGTTGAGCAAACGCACTCGGAATGTTCCATCCTCAATATGTGTAGCGCCTGCAAAATTCAGCACAGCTCATCCAACTTAAACAACAACTTATTCAAATTTAACTCAAACATAAGCTGCACAAGTTGAACAAATCAATAGATTTACAAGTGTTGAATAATTTCAGTGTACAAAATGATATACTATAAACAATGTCATTAGTCTACATTAGCACTAAGATAACCCAACAAAGAAAAAAGGTCACATACATAATGATACCTTGGATCCTACTATCAACAAAAACTAAAGAAAAAACAGCAACAACAATACCTAATACTACATATAATTCTCGGGAAATGCTACGGTCCCGTTACGGAACCATTCCGTCGGGTTTGTAACCGTCAGATCATCATGTAACCGTCGGGAATAGTTGGTCTAATGGTTGTAAACCCCGACGGAATGGTTCCGCAACGGACCGTAACATCTCCCATAATTCTCATAAGATAACTGATTTGGAGCTAGCTTAATGTACCGCAACATGTCAAAGCATCAAGAAGGCTGAACCACAACAGAACATGAATAAAGAAACTGACCCTTTACTTCCTTGTTTATTTCTTTCTTAGAGCTAGGATTCGATTTCGCAGCACTGTTCTTAAGCTTGTTGACATTGGCAAGCTGAGCTTTTCGACTCTGCTCAATTTCTTCCATCAGCTTATCCTCAATTGAAGTATCATAAACTTTGCCTTCACCGAAGCCGCGTGGCCGCTTCTCAATCCATTTTTTCGCGTTCATCATCGGCATAAAAGCCTCATCCTCGTCCCCGTCCTCCTCAATGCCGCCGCCACCACCATCATCGTCTAAATCGAGAAATCCATCATCAAAATCATCCTCAAATTCATCTGGGCCGTCCGTTTCAACGAAGCTCGAGCCGCCCTTTGAACCTATTGCTCTCATGGCCTTACAATGTAATCCAGTTTGGATTCGTCCGCGAGCAGCTTCGAGGTTGAGGCGAGTGGGAAATGAGAAGTGAGGTTTAGTGGGGAATGGGAAATATGGTGCAGTGGGTTTGGGGAGTAACGTGCTGCTGTGAGCCTGTGCGGGAAAGTTCCCGAGGCTCGCCATTTTTTCTCACGCAATATCAATTCTGGTGGAGGTAATCGAAGAGATAAAAGATCGATTTTTGCAGATAAGACGAAGGGTTTAGCATAAGCAAACTGATGCTTTTTCTGATTTTTATTAGTTCATCAATTGTGATGTGTTGAGTCCATGATGGCCCCCAAATGTGAGCGTTAATTACGAGTAAAAACCCCGTATGGAGAAGGCAACAAAGAACATGAAATTTGTATTTTTATTCAAGCCCAAAATGCTTTGGGTACTTTTTTTTTTTTTTTTTTT
>CACSLK010028053.1:4837747-4854162 GCA_902706635.1 Striga hermonthica | reverse complement strand
TGTACGGAATAAGTATTTATGAGATAAATACTTATAAAATTTTTAAATTCCGCTGCATTATTTGTTCCGTACGGGTATATCGAACCCAACACTAGGAGGCTGGGAATGGCAGATGCGGGCTGTTCATTGGCTGAGCTTGCCGTTTTCCGGTGGCCTGGTGGTGAGCAGTGGCGAGGATGAGAGGTGGTGTCGGAAATGGTGCAAGCTCGACAGCTGGTCGCGCGAATGAGCTGGAGGGGTGCGTACGGACGTCGAGCTACCGCTATGTGCGAGCTGGTGCGTGTAGACGGGCCTCAGCGTACGGATGGACGGGCTGGTCGCGTTTTGGTGGCCGTGGCTCGTGATGGTGGCGGATGGCTCGAGCTGGGAGCTGCAGGTTGAAGCTCAAGCCATGTATTTGTTGTTTTTGGTGTTGAAGATGGCTTATAAAATGAAGCTTCTTGATTCTTGGATGAAAATGGAGTTTGGATCTTAAATTTTGAAAGAAGATGATGATGAATAGTGGAGTGAGGGCTAGGGTTTTGATGTTGGATGTTGGGGGTTGGGAGACAAGGGGGTCTATTTATAGCATGGAGGGAGCTTAGGGTTTTCTCCCTTAATGGGCTCAAACCGGGCCTTGAAAATTCTACGAGTTGGGCTCGAATATAAATCCGATATGAACTTAGGAAATTAAATGCTCGGGCTTGCTAAATAATATTAATCGAACTAGGACTAATTAAATTAGTCAGTCGAAATAATTACTAATAATGGGCTCGGATTTAAAATCGACTGTTTGCTTGATTTTAAAATGGACTGGAATAAAATTGGACTTGGGCTCGATATAATTAAATTATCCGGCTTCGGATCACTTAAATAAAATTCCAACTTTAATAATTAAAATCGGAAGAATTATTCATGGCTTAGACTTTGATACTAATTATTTAATTTAATGCAAATAAATTTAAATAATGCATCAAATTTAGAAACTTAATATTTATGGAAATATAGTCGAGCTCCATAAATAGTAAATAAAAATCTGGGCGTTACAATCTATCCTCCCTAAAATATTTCCTTCCTCGGAAATTCCAAAACTAATCATAAGTCCGACTCGAATATAAACTAGGAATCGAAAATACATAGTACTACTAATCAGAACTGGAAATCAGGATAACGAGCACGAATCTCCTCCTCTCGCTCCCACGTGGCCTCGGCCTCGCCGTGGCGATTCCACTGGACTCGAACGAGCGTTACATCTCTGCTCCTCAGCTGCTGAACCTTTCGGTCCAGAATAGCAATCGGCTGCACCTCGTACGTCAGGTCCTGCCCGATGTCAAGCTCACTGTAACTCAACACGTGCGCTGGGTCATACACGTAATCATTCAGCATCGAAACGTGGAAGACGTTGTGCACACCCGAAACGCCAACCGGTATGCGGCCTCACCCACTCGCTCGAGGATCTCGAATGGGCCTAAGAAACGGGGTTGCAGCTTCCCCCTCTTCCCGAAGCGGACCACGCCTCTCAAAGGCGTGATCTTCAGGAATGCCTTATCTCCCTTCTCGAACTGGATATCTCGTCTACGCTGGTTAGCGTAACGCTTCTGTCGATCCTGTGCCAACTTCATCCGCTCACGGATCAAGGCGACCTTCTCCACCATGTCCTCGATCAGCTTCGGACCGAGAACCTGCCGTTCGCCGACCTCATCCCAATAAAAGGGTGATCGGCACTTGCGACCGTACAACGCCTCGTACGGTGCCATCTTGATCGACGTCTGATAGCTGTTGTTGTACGCGAACTCAATCAACGACAACAACTCCTCCCATGAACTACCACGGTCCAGAACACATGCTCGAAGCATGTCCTCGAGTGTCTGGATGGTTCGCTCCGACTGCCCGTCGGTCTGCGGGTGGAAAGCGGTACTGAACCTCAACTGTGTCCCCACGGCCTCGGTGAGGCTCTTCCAGAAATGACTGGTAAAACGGGGATCTCGATCTGACACTATGACCTTGGCGACTCCATGAAGTCGCACTACCCCGCGGATATAGATACTCGCGAGTTGGTCCATGGACATCGTCATCCGCACGCGCAAGCCGACTTTGTCAGTCGGTCCACAACTACCCAAACCGCATCATGCTGCTCCCTCGATTTGGGTAGTCCCGTAACGAAATCCATGGTAAGCTCTTCCCACTTCCACAGTGGGATCTCCAAGGGCTGCACTAAACCCGGTGGAAACTTGTGCTCGGCTTTCACCTGCTGGCAAACCAAGCACTTCTTCACAAACTCAGCAACATCTCTCTTCATGCCCCTCCACCAAAACGACCCTTTCAGGTCGTGGTACATCTTGGTGCTGCCGGGGTGCGCCAAGTAGGGTGCACTGTGAGCCTCGGTCAAGATCTCCTTCCTCAGGGCCTCGACATTCGGCACAACGAGCCTTCCCTTATACTCCAAGGCACCATCTGCGCCTCGGTAAAACCCCTCTACGCCCTCGGCGACAACCTTCGCCCTCTTGGAACGGACAAACTCATCAACGGACTGATCTCTCCGAACTCGGTCTTGGAGCATGGGCCACACTCTCATCGAACGAACACCTCCTACTACAGGCATCGTAGGAAGTGACTCGACGACGTCTAACTGCATCTGAGCGAACTCTTAAAGGAGCTGACTCTGTTGGGTGATCATGCAAGTCAACTCGCCCCTCGCCTTTCGGCTAAGGGCATCAGCTACCACGTTCGCCTTTCCCGGATGATACTGAATGGTGCAATCATAATCCTTCACTAGCTCCAACCATCGCCTCTGGCGCATGTTGAGCTCCTTCTGCGTGAAGATATACTGCAAACTCTTGTGATCGGTGTAGATCTCACACCGACCACCATACAAATAGTGCCTCCATATCTTGAGTGCGTGAACAACGGCTGCCAACTCAAGGTCGTGAGTCGGGTAGTTCTCCTCGTGGGGCTTCAGCTGCCGCGAAGCGTATGCGACAACCTTTCCCTCCTGCATCAGCACGCACCCAAGTCCCTGCTTCGAAGCATCACTATAGATAGTGAAACTCCGTGTAGGGTCCGGTATAGTCAGCACGGGCGTTGTAGTCAACCTCTCCTTGAGCTCCTGAAAGCTCGACTCACAGCGACGACTTCACTCAAACTTAGCTCATTTCCTCGTCAAACGTGTCAAGGGTAGGGCTATCTTCGAAAACCCCTCGATGAACCTCCTGTAGTAGCCTGCTAACCTGAGAAAACTCCGTATCTCGGTAATAGACCTCGGTGCTGACCAGTTTTTCACTGCCTCGATCTTCCCGGGATCGACCTCAATTCCCTCGGCCGTAACGATGTGACCGAGGAACGCCACTCGATCGAGCCAAAACTCGCACTTCGAGAACTTGGCGTACAGTCTCTCCCGCCTAAGAGTCTCCAACACGATCCTCAAATGCTCCTCGTGCTGGGCTGTGCTCCTCGAGTAGACCAAAATGTCATCTATGAAGACAATGACAAACTGGTCCAAGAATGGGTGGAATACACGGTTCATGAGATCCATGAACACCGTCGGCGCATTGGTCAAGCCGAACGGCATCACAACAAACTCATAGTGACCGTATCGAGTACGAAACGCGGTCTTAGCCACGTCAGAGTCCTTGATCTTCAGCTGGTGGTAGCCCGATCGTAGATCTATTCGGGAAAATACACGGGCGCCCCTCAGCTGGTCAAACAAATCCTCGATCCTAGGGAGTGGATACTTGTTCTTCACTGTCAACCGGTTTAAATCCCGGTAATCGATGCACATACGCAAGGTCCCGTCCTTCTTCACGAAAAGTACAGGTGCTCCCCAAGGAGAGACGCTCGGTCGAATGAAACCGAGACTCAAAAGCTCCTGAATCTGAGCCTTCAACTCCTGAAGCTCCTTCAGTGCCATACGATACGGCGCTTTCGACACTGGCCCGGCTCCAGGCACCAGGTCGATCGTGAACTCCACCTGACGACTAGGTGGTCCTCCCGGTAGCTGATCTGGAAAGACGTCCACGAAATCACGCACAACGGGTACATCTCCGGGCATCCGCTCCTCCAAAGGTTCCCCGACTATGCTCACCAGGTATCTCCGACAATTCCCTCTCTGCAAACACTTAGTCGCCTTCGCCATCGAAATGACTCAGGGTAGGGTCCTCGTCTTCGTCCCGAAGAACGTGATACGATCTCCCTCGGCTAAGTGTAGTGTCACCTCTCTATCACGACATCGAATGTCTGCCTAATATCTCTCTAACCAATCCATGTCGAGAATGAGGTCAAAGCCCCTCATCTCGATCACGAACGCATCCACCTCTAAAGTTCTGCCACCAATACTCATACTAAGATCCTCGGCCAAGGAGCTCGTAACTATCTTCCACCCCGAAGCTAGGCTGATCTCGAGGGGGTCGACGACACTCACTCCTCGGACCCCTATGACCTCTAGACACTTGGCCGAGATGAACGAATGTGTCGCCCCGGTTTCGAACAACGCAAAGATAGGCACATCACACAAAGAAATCATCCCGGACATGGTACCTGGCTGCTCGGCGGCCTGTGCCTGGTCAAGTGCGTAGACACGTGCTGGTGCTCCACGTGGCTGGTTCGGGGCCGGCTGACGCTGACCCTGCTGATGCTGAACTCTGTCTGGGCAATCCTCCCTCCGGTGTCCTGGCCTCCGGCAATGGAAGCAGATGCCTCGCCCAGCAAGACACTCACCAGGATGGTGGCGTCCACAAGTAGCACAGGCTGGTACAACCTGCTGAAGTGGCTGAGCGGGCGGAGCTGGGGCTGGGCCCCTCGGTCTGACCCTCCTGTCCTGGCGGCCTCTGCCTCTCCTCTTGTTCTGGCGCTGCGCTGGCTGAAGTAGGGCCTGCTGTGGTGGCGGCAGTGCAGGCTGCTGTGCCGGTGACTGATGAGCTGGCTGGCGGGCGGCAGTGCGAGTGCGAATGGCCTCCAGTCAGAGACTCTCATCAATCTGCTGAGCCCTAGAAACGGTCTCAGCATAAGTCAGGGCGCCAAGGCCAACGAGATGATGGCGAATCTTCCCGCGAAGACCGCCCTTGAAGCGCCTCGCCCTCATCTCCTCCGTATCAATCAGGTACGGCACGAAGAAGTCGAGGTGAGTGAAGTCCCTCTCATACTCATCGACAGTCCTAGCACCATGCTCCAGTGCTAAGAACTGCCTCTCCATCCTCTCTCTGTAGTGGGTCGGGTAATACTTCTCCCGGAGGAGCGCCTTCAGACCAGCCCAAGTGAGGGCCAGCTTCTCCCCGGGTCGCATCTCCCAGTACGAATGCCACCAGAGACCTGCATCCCCTATCATCTGTAGTTGTGCACACATGATCTGTGAGGCTCGAGGCAGTCCATCACCTCAAAAATCATGTCAAGGCTGCGCAACCACTCATCGACAAGCCTCGGATCTCCCTGCCCATTGAACGTCGCAGGGTGGTACCCGCGGAACTGAGAAACTGAAAAGGCCTGGTCGCGCACTGGCGCGGCCGGCGGGGGCGGTGCTGGACGCGGAGCTGGTTCGGGTGAGGCCCGCGCTCGGTGTGGAATCGGGGCTCGACTAGGAGGCATCTGAATGGTCAAATGACAGGGATTAGCAGAAAGTATTGAATAATTGACGGAGAATTAATTACTCAGAAAAGTTGACAGAAATGCTCAAAGTTAACTATCTCTGCTGAAATTCTAACTAAAGCAGTATAGCCGATTAATAAATAGCTACACTATACTTTAATAAGTTATCGGGTTTCGAAAACACCTAGCTTGGCTAGAGTTCTGGTTGCACTAAAATCTTCTAAGTTCTTACTAGAGTTCTGACTAGAATTCTCAAATCTTAATCGAAGGAAAGATCTAACGCCCCTGAAATAATCTGAATATAATTAAATATGCATTCGCAAATAAAAGCTGTACAGGTGACGTACCTCGGAGTCGGCGTGGCGTGAGCGTGGTGTGGTCATATCTCACTTAAATTTTAGTATACAGAACCACTAAGTGGCTCTGATACCAACTGTAACACCCCGCCTAAAACTTACTAAAATCAGAGTAATTTTTTCGCGCTATAATTGGAAAGCACTACTTTAATTTTCGAAAACTCATATTAATTTTTCGAAAATACTTTAACTTTAAAACACGGGGTGCTACTCAACTTTAATCTTAATCTTTATCTCTTTAATCTATCATGCATGCGACCAAGTAAATTCATTCTAGAATTAAGGCCATGAATAATACCGGATAAAACATGCATATTATGAAAATCTGACATAATCTGACATCTGAAATAATAGTCTGAAATCTGACATCTGAAACACAAGTCTAAGATGCGGAAGCAAGTACAAGTTCAAAAAAGCACACAAGCATAAAACAAACATAGATAATTTAAACATGTTCAAATACTATATGACATGTTTTCACAAAAATGTCGTGAAGCTGGACCAACACCACATATCTGCTCACGCATCATGCGGGACTCCATCACCTGAAAAATAGGGTAGTGGGGAGGCGTGAGCACAAAGAAATCAACGGAGCTCCGCCGGAACCGACACTGAATACTCAGAACAATTAATAACAAACTATGAAATCAACATATATATGAGAAAACTGGTCTGACTATGGGACTAACGGTAAACCGGTACTCATGTGCACACTCTGGGGTCCCCTCCCTCAGAAATCCAGGCTGGGCCTCGCCCACTCATCTGGACGCTAGACTTAGGCTGGGCCTCGCCCACTCATCTAAGTCATAACTGACATCTGATATCTTGACCAAGACGGGATCACTCATCCGTCTCGGTCCTTCAATTTAATCACATATAGATCTCAGACATGGTAAATTATTAAAAGTGATGAAATACACAGTACATGGTCCCCACCTGGCAACTGGCGAAAGCGAATGCTGAATATATCTGTAATGGGTAACTGACGGAGGCTCGACTCTCCTCAAGCTACAAAATATATTGAGCGAAGTATTCTAAGTACTGAGCTCAGAATAAAGCTCAAATCTTTAATATCTTATATATCTAGGTTTGCTCACTCGGCTTTAAAAATCATTTAGGGATTTACGAGCTGATTTTGAAAATATTATCGTCTTTGAGGCATTCTAGAGTTCTCTGAAATATTTCTAAATCTGGGACTATAATCTGACTTAATCTAATCTGACTGAAATCTAAACTATATCTGAATCTTAAATCTATCTGAAATTCTTAACTTTATCTGAAATCTTAATCTGACTGCATCTAAAATTTATCTGACATTCTATCTGAAATATATTTCAAACAGTTCGGGCTGACCGGACCGGTTCGACTGAACTGGACCGACGGCTCACTCGGAGCCGGTCGATCATCCGCTTGACTATGTGCAGCTCGGTTCGACCGTGGTTCGAGTTCGGCGGGGCAACTCGGGCCGACACGAACTCAACAGACACGGCTTAGCCGATGCACGAGTTTAAAACGGAGCCACGGTCACTGACGCAGGGGCGTGCTTGGACCACGGCTAACGGAACGGCGCGTAGACGGCAATTTGGATGGACTCGGTGCACGGGCACGCACTCGGGGGTTTGACTCGGACTCGGTGCACGGGCACGCACTCGGCGGCTCAGCTCTAACGGTCGGACGAGAGGCGATCACGGGCACGAGACGACGGGCACGCATTATAAATTACGATACGATGGTTAAGGATTATCTAGACGGTACTAGGGTTCAGACGATTATAATCGGATCCAGAAAAATACTCGATTATCGGAACCGGATAAAACTAGGGTTCGATTCTCGAAGAATTTTAACTCATTTAAGGTCGATAATTAATATACAGATTCTATGTGATTTATAATAAATCTATAATCCACAACTGCAGCTAAAATCTCAATCAAACTAATATTTTATTTTTACGGCATTAATATCTAAAGTCCCGATTTTTATAACTAAGTCAAACAACATCCAAAATTTACGAAAATCAAAACATAACATCCTCAATATATGTATGGTCCACGGTCAACAAATCAAGTCTAAAGTCAACTTCTAGACTAGTCAACCAAAAATCGCTACGACCGATCAAATACACATAAAATCGGTTCGCCTATCAAACGAACCCCAAAAATTCTCAAATTTTTACCTAAGCCTCAAGACAATTAATTATGATTTATCAAATTTAAATAATTATTTTATCACTTATGTTTCAAAAGTCGAACATATTAGCTTTAAGCCCGAAAATCCCGATTTATTCAAAATCGCCTCAAATCACCCAATTTATTAATTTTTTTATCATCTCAAATATTTTACTTAAGCCATTAAAATCGAGTTCTAGTTATTATACCTCACAATGCTCGAAAACGAGCGGATCTGGATAGCACAATAGTAGATCGGGCTAGAACAAGGGGACAAGGAGAAAGATGGGTCGGATCTTAGGGCCGTGGGGCTGGGTTCTTGAGCTGTAGGTTGCTGTCCGGGACGGTTTTCGCGCGTTGAGCTCGGATCTGAGGAGCTGGTCGCGAGCAGGTGCTGAAATCACCGGAAAATGAAGCTGGTAGCGAGCTGCGGGCCTGGTGCGGTGGTGGTCGCGGAAGAGCTATTTTCCGGCGAGAGGAGCTGCGGAACTCGCGATTTCCGGTGGTGCGGAGCTTGGACGCGAGCTAGGAGGCTGGGAATGGCGGATGCGGGCTGTTCAGTGGCTGAGCTTGTCGTTTTCCGGCGGCCTGGTGGTGAGTAGTGGCGAGGATGAGAGGATGTGTCGGAAATGGTGCAAGCTCGACAGCTGGTCGTGCGAATGAGCTGGAGGGGTGCGTACGGACGTCGAGATGCCGCTATGTGCGAGCTGGTGCGCGTAGACAGGCCTCAGTGTACGGATGGACGGGCTGGTCGTGTGTTGGTAGTCGTGGCTCGTGATGGTGGCGGATGGCTCGAGCTGGGAGCTGCGGGTTGAAGCTCAAGCCATGTATTTGTTGTTTTTGGTGTTGAAGATGGCTTATAAAATGAAGCTTCTTGATTCTTGGATGAAGATAGAGTTTTGATCTTGAATTTTGAAAGAAGATGATGATGAATAGTAGAGTGGGGGCTAGGGTTTTGATGTTGGATGTTGGGGGTTGGGAGACAAGGGGGTCTATTTATATCATGGAGGGAGCTTAGGGTTTTCTCCCTTAATGGGCTCAAAACCGGGCCTTGAAAATCCTCGAGTTGGGCTCGAATATAAATTGGATATGAACTTAGGAAATTAAATGCTCGGGCTTGCTAAATAATATTAATCGAACTAGGACTAATTAAATTAGTCAGTCAAAATAATTACTAATAATGGGCTCGGATTTAAAATCAACTGTTTGCTTGATTTTAAAATGGACTGGAATAAAATTGGACTTGGGCTCGATATAATTAAATTATCCGGCTTCGGATCACTTAAATAAAATTCCAACTTTAATAATTAAAGTTGGAAGAATTATTCATGGCTTAGACTTTGATACTAATTATTTAATTTAATGCAAATAAATTTAAATAATGCATGAAATTTAGAAACTTAATATTTATGGAAATATAGTCGAGCTCCATAAATAGTAAATAAAAATCTGGGCGTTACATATGAGAATAGACTAAAGTAACGGTAGCATCTTCTTTAGAAGGAGTGAGACTGGTAAACCGACAATGTTCCGATTAGAAGGTGAATGAGGCGATGAGTAGTGGTATTTTTTTCGTCATTTTGATATTTAGGTAGGATTGAGCCCTTAATTTCATTTTTGAACACTAAACAACTAATCTTTTTTTTAATATTTAAAAAAAAATAATCTTTTTTCTTACCCTTATCGGTTCGGTATCGGTTTTACCGAACTCTTATGGGTTCAAACCGATACTGTACCGATAGTGATTCGGTGACCGATAGTCGGTTACCGTTACAAGCGGTTCGGTACGGTTCAGTTTATTTTCTCGTCGGTTCGGTTCGGTTCAGTTTGGTTTTTGATTTTCGGTTAGAAAATGTCAGCCCTACTCCAAACAATAACAGGAAGCCAAGAAAAAAAACAATCAGAAAAGACAACAGACTCAACTACAACCTGAAAAGCTATGTCTTCAGAGCACAGAACTCGAGCCACTCCTTGAGAGCTACTTTGACTACCACAGGGACTGGAAATTTTGAATCTTTAAATAGCTACAAGTTTTTTTATTTACAACCACCAGAACAAGTAACTTATTAATTGGATCATTGCCTCATCAACTTCTAAATATTCAATGAACACATCTGTCACCACCAAGAATTGAAAGAATTATCAGAATTGCATATTCCATACCATTAAACTAGCTCAATATTCTACAGAGAACTTGCTATAGAACAATGGAAGAAAACATGTTCAATGATTTCAGGTTCTTCTCCGCATCTTTACAGATCACATCAATATCCAGACCCATGTTCTTCAAATTCACTTTAACAAGTAAGGTCATAGAGAAACACTTTCAAATGAAGTGTTTTACTTTTTCTTTAACCCTTAGGTTCCAACTTCTGATTCTAGCAAATTTGATAAGGATGTCGTTCACACTCATTTCAGGAAGATTCAACTCCTGGACTTGTTGATCAATCAAATAAGAGTAAGATACAAGATTAAAAAGAGTATTTTCTTATTTAGGCCCCAGTACTTCATATCAGCCTTCATAGGATTCAGAGAGTTGATATTCAAAATAGCTTGGCTATCATTAGCATCAAACACTTGTTTTACCAGCCACTCATTCCAACATATGATTTATCAAATCTTTAACCCAAACCAGACGGCCTCTAGTAATTTCTAACAAATCAAGTTTTAGTTTAGCAAGAGTAGGAACCCAATTAATATCCTCTATTTTGGTTGATACCCCATTCTTAATTTCATTTCTTAGGCCTTTACAAAAGATACTGTATAGCCAGCTATTCCAAAGTCATGATACATGCATTTTGAGTTTTCACAACATCATATGGAGAGATTTATACCATCTGCTCCAAGAGATTTTGCCAGAAACGAAAATAGAATAAAACATTTGTACCATCTTCTCCAAGAGATTTATCAGAATGTAAGATGAAAAGAGAATCTTTGATCTCTTCCTCGTCTGCATGTTTCAGCAACTCCTAGCTCATCTCAGTGGTGGAATGAAGAATTAGATGCATCAACGTCTCACCTCCCCAAGTGCCCTCGGTGGACAACAAAGAGCTATAGTAGCTAGAAATGTGGTCCTAAATCTCCTTACGAGTTTTGCAAATTCTATTCTCTTAAGTGATCAACCTTGAAACAACATTCTCGCTTCTGCTTTTTCGATACTGTAAAATAAACATATTTTTCGTTACTATGGAGTATCACACATATACCCATATTTCGAACAACTTTTCACACTTATCAGTATCAACTATCAAGCACATGTGCCGAAACACTCCGAATCCAAATATGATCCTGACTGATCCAACGCCCTGCCCACAATTTATTTGGAGTAATGTCCACTGACTTAGATGAAATTCTGATCAGAACTTTCCATGTTATTTGCGCAATTCCAAAAAAGAAAAACTAAAATTATAAGAAATTCATTATTGACCTACCAATCTACCTAAGAAACATATTTTTTCATTATATTCAATGACGGACCTACAACAGACCCAGGGGGCCCGTGGCCCCCCCTCACTTTTTTTTTTTTTAAAAAAAAAAAAAATCAATGTGTATATATATATATATATATATATATATATATAGAAAATACTATAAAATGTGCATAGAATGCAAAAAAAATATTTACAATATATTAGTTATTAAAACTTATTTTTTATGCTATTTCTAATTTAAAATTAATAATATTATTTTATTTTATTTTATTGAGAAATGCACTAAAAGTCCTTATATTTTACTTTTCTAGATAAGTTTTTGAAAATATCTGTAATGATTTACTCCTTATGTCTCTTAATTGTAACTCGATTTAGTGATTTATAACACCGAGTATTTAGTTGGATTGTTACATTTTTAATGGTGATTTTTTTACTTTTTTTGTGTAATTTTATATTCTTAACTTCATGTGTATTTTCTTAAAAATCATTCACTTGATAAGTTCGCATCAACATAAATGCGCAATGTGGTATCAAAGTTCAGTTTCAATCAATTTTTCTACCAAAAAAATAATTTCCTATAAATTTTAGATGTTGAACTTAAAATATAAATAAATGAAATCATTTGTTTTTTGTTTATTTTTTTAAAGGTTTGAGGGTGATACAGATTCTAAGTTTTAAAAAACTTGATCGTACGCATATCGATATTTATGTTTATAGTATATACATCTCTATATGAAATGAGTGTTTCGACTTAAACCATAAATCCGTTATTTAATTTTTAAAATCGGACCCTCCTGAGTAAAATTTCTAGATCCGTCACTGATTATATTACACTGTATTGTTGGGGTGAACTCAATGCAACCCGTTGGAACCAAATCCTAGCTTCTAATTAGTAATTCCCAGATTTTTCCGAAAGATATTAGTAACTACGATTACGATCGAAGTGCCAGTGATACATTAATCTCGATGTCTTCTCATAATTACTCTTGTACTCCGTTGAAGTACTCGAGCTTAGACTATTCCTACATTTGGGGGTTGGGAGTTGAACTTTAGCAAATTGATCTCTAACCTTTTCTTTTTCCAACTTAATTTTTTTTTTTTTTTTTGGGTACATTTTTTCCAACTTAAATTAAATGTGACTAATGATTTATCTCAAAAAAATCTAAAATTAAAAATAAATTTCTATGAAACATAAATAAATGAAAAAAAAAAAAAAACAAAAATGGCTATATCTATCTATATATTCAACGCCAACAGCACCGAATCTACACAACAAAACCTTTAGCCCCTTCCCCCCAACACTCTCGCCCCAATTTTCCGGCACATATTCCGACAAACTCCGGCGATCAATAATCCGAGCTGTAGTGATGGTGAGAGAGTGAGGGCCTGTCGTCATCTGAGGTCTTACTCACCATGTCATTGTCTTGCTCCGACTGCCTTTCTGATTTTCTCTGCGAAGAGGACTCGACTTCAGTTTTCTCCGGAGTGGGCGATTACTTGCCGGAATATTCGTCGGACGTCGAATCTCGTCCGCTGGACTTCGAGGACTCCATCGCCGGACTCTTAGCAGATGAGAGAGATCTCGCCGCCAGTATTTCTCGATCCTCTCACGAACCGATCGACGCATCTGCCAGAGCTCAATCTGTTGCATGGATTCTCAAGGTATGGTCACAATTTTTTTTTTGTTAATTTTTCAGATTCTGTGTAAAAATTAGGCTCTGTGATGCTCCACCGATGATTCTCGAGGCGGCGCATTTTAGCTCTGCATGATCGGATTCGCTAGTATGTGCCGCCTGAGAATGAAGAACGCGATGAAACAGTGGCTCAGCCAGCGGCGCACTATTTTCTTCACGGCGCAGTTTACGGAGAGTTGACAGATTTTTTTTTTATTTGTTTTATTTATGCAGGTGCAACGTTATTACGGCTTCCAACCTCTAACGGCGTACCTCTCCGTCAACTACTTTGACCGTTTCTTGTGCTCTCATCACTTGTCGGTATGACTTCCGTCACCGTCAAGTACACTGTTTTCCTTTTCTTTATTTTTATTTATTTATTTATTTATTTATTTTTATTTACTTATTAATTTATGTAGGGAGACATTATAGTTTTGTTACGGAACTATTCCGTTGAGTTTTATAACCGTTAAATCAATATGTAACCGTTCGGGATAATTGATTTAACGATTACAGACCCGACAGAATGGTCCACCATTTGTTATTTATTTAACATGTTTATGGATAGAGTCCATATATAGTTGTAAGCCAAAACACATTAATTTAATAATTATGAAGTTGCTCTCTTATTGGTAGTACTATAAATAAATAGTGAATTATATTATAAAGTACATATATATCCTTCACAATTGAAGTCTCCGTGTGTTTTATTTCACCTACATACATATATTCTTTGTCTAGCCGATGTTTATTAATTAAAATAAATAGTCTAATGTTAGGTGTTTGCGAGGAAAAAGTGTCACACGTATGGACAACATTTTATTTAAAGGCTGTCTCCATTAAATAAAGCCAATAATTTGCTATGAAATATTATATAGTGAAGTCAATCTTATATATATATATACATGATAATTAAAATAATTATTTAAAAAATAAAATTAGCTTTTATAATTGACATTTAATTATCTAACTTATCTTCATTTGTCTACTTATATTTTAATATTTGTGAATGCTCAATAATCAATTTTATTTTTCATTCATACTTTTTTTTTTCTTTCTAAATGATAATTGTTATTTTTGACTCAAACATTTTTGTAAAATAAATAAAATGCAGGATATGAAGGGATGGCCATTGCAACTATTATCAGTTGCTTGTTTATCATTGGCTGCTAAGATGGAGGAACCTCTGGTTCCTTCTCTTTTGGATCTTCAGGTAATTAATTAAGGGAGATGCTACGTCCCGTTACGGAACCATTCTGTAGAAATTTGTAACCGTAAAATTAAATATTTCCGACGGTTACATGATGATCTAACGGTTACAATAATTCCGTAACGGTCGTTGCATTTTTCTTAATTAAGATTATTAATTGTAACTCGCTTAATTAATTTAAATTAAAAAAACCCGTAATTTTCTAATTAATTAATTAATTTTTTTTTAAAGGTTGAAGGTGCAAAATTTATTTTTGAGGCCAAAAATATCCAGAGAATGGAGCTTCTTGTGCTGAGGGCCCTTGATTGGAGACTTAGATGGATAGCTCCATTTTGCTACCTCAGCTTTTTCGCGCTCAAAATTGATCCGAGTGGGACTAATAATACCGGATTTCTTTTATCCAGGGCCAGAGATATCATTCTCTCTACTATCCAAGGTATATTATAAAATAAATTAATTAATTGGTTAATTAATAATCTATTCTATCATTCTTATTATTAAATAAAATTTATTTAAATATATTGAGTAGAAAAATCTTTCTTGTACACACCTATGACAAGTCATGTTGATAAGAAACAGTTCCAGTTGAAGAGTGACAAAATTATTTTAATTTCTTGTTGAAAAAATGAATTTGTCTGTAAATATTGACATAGTTATTTTTAATTAAGTAGTATATATTGTGCTAATAAATATTATTTGAAAAAATATATGTTTGATGAATTAACAGAGACGAGCTTGGTCGAGTATAGGCCATCGTGCATAGCTGCTGCGGCCATACTCTGTGCAGCAAATGATTTGCCCAATTTTTCTTCAATCACAGCTCAACACGCCGAGTCATTGAGTCATGGACTTCACAAAGTAAGAATATATATATAACCCGAAACTATTCCGTCAAAATTTGTAACCGTTAGATCATCATGTAGTCGTAGGAGATAATTGATCTAATGGTTACAAACCTCGGCGAAATGGTTCCGTACGTCACCCATAAAATATCCCATAAATATGTATATTGTAATTAAATGAATTTATGGTGGTTTTAGGTATATATAAGTGAAAATTCGTTTATATTAATTTCAGGACAATATCATGATATGCTACCATTTGATTCGGAAGTTTGCAATGAGAAAGAGGGCAAAGAAGCAAACAAAAGTGCTGCCACAGGTCCGAGTCATGGCTCGGCCGAGTCTAATCACGAGTGACTCATCATCATCATCATCGTCATCATCATCATCAGGCTCTTCATCCCCTTCATCTGATTCTAGTAATAAAAGGAGGAAATTATTAAATAACTCCTATTGGTGGGCAGATGATGACAAGACAAGCTCTGAATTCTGATATAATTAATTAAGGTGGGGGTGATGGGTGTTGAAAAATAAAATTAAGAAAAAATAATAATAATAATAATAATAATAATAATAATAATAATAATAATAATAATAATAATAATAATAATAATTGGTGTGGTCCAAAGTCTGTCTAAAAATCCTCAATATTTTTTTTTTTTGAAAAAAAAATATTGAAAAAAAAAATATTACTTAAATTTTGTGTGTGTGTGTGTGTAAGAGTTTTTGGACATTTTGGGAGATTTAATTATGGGCCCTTTTTTTGGGGGGATGGCTTTGCAGATTCCCAAGGGAAGGGGATTTGGTACATATGTTATTTTGGTGTGAATAAGAGAGAGAGAGAGAGATGATATGAAAGAAAATAGTTTGTAGTAATAAGTATAGTGGAGTGTGAATGTGTGTGTGTGTGTGTGGAATACATATGGGGAGGAGAAGTGAAGAATGAAAATTTTCAAAGGTTGGCATTGATTGGTGAAAGTGGTCCCCACCAAAAACCAAAGACTTTTTTAATTTAAAGGCAACAAAGGATGGGGGATTGCAATAACTTTGAAGATATGAGGCAAACAAGAGTACAATTGGTTTGGTTGAAGCTCCACACATCATATAAAAGCTGGTTCATGGTTCATGGCTCCATGGGATTTTGTTTTACCTTTTTTTTTTTTTTTTTTTTTTTTTTTTTTT
>CACSLK010028053.1:4786757-4809092 GCA_902706635.1 Striga hermonthica | reverse complement strand
CTGAGAGCCGACAAGGCCTTTGCCATACACGAGAAGGAGAAACTCCAGGCCGACCTCAAGAAGGCTCAGGAGGCTAATATGTACGAAGTGGACATTGGCATCGTCGAGGGCCGGAAGTCTTTTTTGAGGACTGGCATAGGCGCTGCCTTTGTCCGTGAGTACCGCAAGGAAGTCGTCAAGGCTTTCTGTAACTCTCCTGAGTTCCTCGACAAGCTCTGCCCCGCCGCTGTCCAATACTTCAACTATGCCTTTGATGCTTGGGAGGCTGCGGTTGCGGGCTCTGAATTTGCCGGTCGAGTCGACCGGGAGGCCTTGAAGCTTACACTTCCTGACCCTGACGGCTATGAGGGTGATCCGTCTCTTCCGGATGACTACCCCTGGTGGACCGGTCTCGAGGCAAAGGTCATCCGGGAATCCAAGTTCACCTATCAATTGGATGCTCCTGTGTCCTCTCTGGTCCAACCTGTCGAGCCGAAGGATGGTGATCAAGTCGTGACCATCCTCGAAGAGAGTGATGAAGATGTTATTCCCTAGTTGTATTTTCGAGGCTTCTTGCCTTTGTTTGTTTATTTTTGTTCCGATCAACCTATTTTTCCACTCTGTAAAGGTTGAGACGACTCTTGTAATGAAATTTTTTTTTATATTACTCATTTCACTTGGTTCACGTCGTTATGTTCCTGCAACGTTCATGTATTCTTCGGGTTTTTTACTTACAATTGTGCAATTGTGGGTTTGTCGACATCTCCTTAGCTTACATATTTTGTAGTTAGTGCTTTTGCAGCCTGCAACGGATTATGAGATTTGTCGTTTGAGTNNTTTTTTTTTTTTTTTTTTAGTTTCGCCGAAGTTTTACTCGAGGCGTGCAACTTTTGTTGCTTGAGTCGACTTTTATGGTCGCGGACCTTTTAGCCTTGCCAAGATTTTACTCGAGGCGTGCAACTTTTGTTGCTTGAGTCGACTTTTATAGTCGTGGGCCTTTTAGCCTTGCCGAGATTTTACTCGAGGCGTGCAACTTTTGTTGCTTGAGTNNNCGGGGAGTGCAACTTTTGTTGCCTGAGTCGACTTTTATAGCCGCGGGCTTTTTAGCCTTGCCGAGATTTTACTCGAGGCGTGCAACTTTTGTTGCTTGAGTCGACTTTTATGGTCGCGGACCTTTTAGCCTTGCCAAGATTTTACTCGGGGAGTGCAACTTTTGTTGCCTGAGTCGACTTTTATAGCCGCGGGCTTTTTAGCCTTGCCGAGATTTTACTCGAGGCGTGCAACTTTTGTTGCTTGAGTCGACTTTTATAGTCGTGATTAATTGGCGATATAATTCTGAAAATTCAGTGTATCCAACAATTATGTAGTAAATAAATATATAAACATTTCTGAAGAGAGTAGTCAGAATTCTTTTCATCACTGAATATGATTCGATCGTGATTCAGTACAAGAAGAAAATTTGAGAATACTAAGCATAAAAGCGTTTGAGATGGGTAACATGCCAAGATCGCGGCAGTTGTCGTCCTTCCATATCTTTGAGTTCATATGCGCCTCTCTCGAGCACCCTGGTGACTGTGTATGGTCCTTCCCAGTTGGCTTCAAGCTTCCCAACGTGTTTTAGGGCATCTGCTCGTTTGAGGACGAGATTTCCGACCTGAAATCGTCTGGTACGGACCTTTCTGTCGAAGGCGGCACGCATCTTCTGCTTATATTCCATGGATCGTACCCATGCCTCCTCTCGTCCTTCTTCTATCATATCGAGAGCCTCTTCGACCATTTTTTCATTCTTTCCTTCCTCGTAAAATGCTGATCGGTGCGAATTTAAGCCAACTTCGATAGGCAGAAGTGCATCCATTCCGTAAACCATGTGAAATGGGGACTGGCCTGTCGAGCTTCTTGGAGTCGTCCTATAAGCCCATAGGACTGTTGTCAGCTCGTCGACCCAAGCCCTTGATGCTTTCTCCAACCTCTTCTTCAGTCCTTGGAGAATCGTTCGATTAGTCACTTCGACCTGTCCATTAGCCTGGGGGTGTGCTACCGAGGCGAATCTTTGCTTTATTCCCATGTCAATACACCATGCTTGAATTCGCTTTCCCTGAAACTGAGTCCCATTATCAGAAATTAGGACCTTTGGGACTCCGCTTCGACCCATTTGGTAAAATAGTCTACAGCGACTACAAGAAACTTCCTCTGTCCCGTCCCCATCGGTAGTGGTCCTACCAAATCGATTCCCCATTGCGCGAAGGGGATCGGGGTGCTTATGGTCGTCATGTACTCGGCGGGGATGTGAGTGATTTGCCCATGTCGTTGGCATTTTTCGCACTTCTGAACCAATTGCTCGGCCGCCGCTCGCATCTTGGGCCAATAATATCCCGCTCGCAGGGCTTTGCCTGCCAGGGCGCGCGATCCTATATGTGCTCCGCAACATCCCTCATGTATTTCTTTTAAAACGACATTTCCTTCATCTTCGGAGACGCATCGCAGGTGAGTTCCGACCAGTGATTTTTTGAATATGACCCCCTCGACTTCAAAGTACTTGCTCAGATATCGAGCCACCCTTTCTGCTTCCTGCTTATCTCCTGTAGGCACCTGGCCCTGTAGGAGTTCGCGAATCGGCTTCCTCCAATCATCCTTTTCCTCGACTTCCATTGTTTCGCCCAACACGCTCCCTTCTAAGTGCATTGTAATAATAGAACTTCCCATCTTTCCCTCATTCGAGCTTGCTATTCTCGCAAGCCAATCCGCTCGTTTGTTTTCTTCCCGAGGGATCTGCGTTAGTTCGAACTTTTCTAAGCCCTGCACAAGGCTTTGGATTTCTTCGACATATTTCATCATTCGCTCTTCTTTGATTTCGCAGTTTCCCAACACTTGTCCAACGACTAACTGCGAGTCGGAATGTGCTACGATTTCTGACGCTCCTCCACCAATTGCGAGTTGAATTCCCTTGATTAGCGCTTCGTACTCGGCTTTGTTGTTCGAGGCTTTGAATCCCATTCTAATAGCAAAGTCAAGTTGCTCGCCTTCGGGTGAGACGAGAACGATTCCAAGACCCGATCCTTTGGCCGCCGATGACCCATCGACATGAGCAACCCATCTCTTTTCTTCCCCCTTGGTACCTTCTTGGATGAAATCTGCTAGGGCCTGGGCCTTTATGGCTCGTCTTGGTTCGTATTTGATCGAATATTCGCTCAGCTCGACTGCCCATTTGACGAGTCGACCCGATACCGTGGGCCGGCCCAGTGTCTCTCCTAGCTGAAAGTTCGTCCTTACCAACACCACATGGTTCAGGAAATATGGCCTTAGCTTTCTAGCCGTTATTACCAATGTTAGGGCGGCTTTCTCGATTTCAGAATATCTCGTCTCAGCACCCTGCAGAACTCGACTGGTGTAGTAAATTGGCTTTTGGACACCTCCCTCTTCTCGTAACAACACCGAACTTAGTGATACTGCACCCACAGATATGTACAGCACTAACTCGTCGCCGGGTTCTGGTTTTGTCAACAAGGGCAGCTCGCCCAAAAACTCTTTCAATTTTTCGAAAGCCGTTTGCGCCTCGTCACTCCATAAAAAGGTCGACTTCTTTTTCAACAATTTGAAGAATGGGAAGCTTTTTTCTGCGGCCCTAGCAATGAACCTGCTCAGTCCTGCAATCCGTCCCGTCAAAACTTGCACATCTCGTATGCTTCTTGGTGGGGCCATGTCAAGTATGGCCTTCACTTTTTCCCGATTTACCTCAATTCCATGCTCTGTCACGACATATCCCAGGAATCGCCCTGCCTTCACTCCAAAGGCACACTTGTTGGGGTTCAACTTCATCCCGAATGTCCTAAGAGTTTGAAATGTTTCCCTTAAGTCGTCCGGGTGCGAGGCTGAGACTTTACTTTTCACCAAGATGTCGTCCACATATACCTCGATATTTCGTCCGATCTGAGATTTGAACATTCGGTCCATCAGCCGTTGGTAGGTGGCTCCTGCATTCTTAAGCCCAAAAGGCATGACGACATAGCAATACGTCCCCTTACTCGTCACGAAGCTCACCTTACTTTGGTCCTCCGGGCATAACGGGATCTGGTGGTATCCCTGCGATGCATCCATCATGCTCAACAGCTCGCAACCAGCCGTAGAGTCGACAAGCTGATCAATTCGTGGTAAAGGGTAATGATCCTTTGGGCAGGCCAGGTTCAAGTCCCGGAAATCGATGCACATGCGCCATTTTTTTAGTGCCTTTCTTACCATCACAGTGTTGGATATCCATTCGGGGAATTGGATTTCTTTGACATGCCCTGCCCGCAGCAATTTATCCACCTCAACTTCAATCGCTTTGTCGATCTCTTCCCCATGACGTCTAAGTCGCTGTTTTACTGGTTTTCTGAGGGGGTCGACATTGAGTTTATGCTCCATGACAGCGGGGTCGATCCCTGTCAACTCTTCAGGGGTGAAGGCAAAGACATCCCTGAACTCCCTTAATAGTGCGATCAGCTGGTTTCGTAGCTCGGCTTCCAGATCTTTCCCGACCTTAGTGGTCTGCTCCTTTGTTTCTCCAATTTGTATTTCCATTAACTCCCCGTGGGGTTCGAGATCAGAATTCCTTGGCCTCTTTTCGCTTACCATCGGCTTTTTTCCTTCCTTCCCCTCCGTTCGTTGATTTGTTCTTACTGCTATTTGATAGCAGGTTCTTGACAGCCTCTGGTCGCCTCGGGCCTCTCCTACCCTATTTCCAACTGGGAATTTCAGCTTCATATGATAGGTTGACACCACTGCTTGGAATGCGTTGAGCGTTGGCCTTCCCAGAATCACATTATAAGCCGACTCGACGTCGACCACAACAAAGCGTACCATTTTTACCTTCCTTAAGTCGCCTTCCCCAAGGACGACAGCGAGAGTAGTTTCACCCAGGGGGGCGACTTCTGAGCCATTAAATCCAAAAAGTGAAGTGTGAAGGGGTGAGAGTTCAATGTCGAGTTCCATGCGTTTAAGGCAATCGAAAAAGATCACATTCACTGAGCTTCCTGTGTCGACGAAGATTCTCTGGACTTCGTAGCCCGATATCTGGGCTGTGATCATCAAGGCATCGTTATGAGGCCTCTCGACTGTTCTCATGTCGGCTGGTCCGAAATTCATCACCGGACTATCTTCTTCGACCTGCTGCACTTCGGTTTTTCCATGATGCCCTCGAGCATATGCTTTTCTAGCCCTGTTTGAATCGCCATCGGTTGGTCCTCCAAATATCATATGAATTACTCCTCTTTTTTGGGGAAGCTCTTCCTTATCGGGTGTTCTCGCCCTCTTGCGAGGACTTTTGCTCCTCTCCCTTCGCCGACTGGGCCGTTCTCGATCTTTATAAACAAACTCCTTCAGATGACCTGCTTTGATTAGTCTCTCTATCTCATTTTTCAAGTGCCGACACTCATCGGTGTTATGGCCATAGTCCTTGTGGAATCGACAATACAGGTTACTTTTAGGTTGTGTCGGCCCGTCCTTTTTCGTTTGTGGCCACCTGACGACGTTGTCGCGGATCTCTCTCTCCATAACCTCCAGTATTCTTACGCGCGAGGCCGACAGAGGAGTATATTGGGTTGTTCTCCACCCCCTTGGTCGCCCCTCTCTCTCGGCTCTTGGGGATTCTTTCCTTTCAGCTGTTGGGACCAGCTTTTTATCCTTCTTCTCATCCCGAGGCTCAGTTTTTGGCTTAGCCGCTTGCAGAAAGTCGGCTTCAGCTTCCTCAACATTCATGTATTTGGCGCACCTTCCCAGAACTTCATCAAACGTCCTCCCGGGCCGCTTTGCTAGGGAATTTCTGCACAATCCCGGGAGTAGCCCTCGAGTGAGTCCTCCCGACTTGATCTCCTCAGTGGCCGAGGGGACATCGACACACGCCCTTGTGTACCTCGCCACGTAGTCCCTTAGTGATTCCCCTTCCTTCTGCTGCATACCTATCAGAGTAAGGTACGACTTTTCTTGGGCTTTGACACTTGCAAATTGGTTTAAGAAACTCGAGCTAAACCCGTCGAAATCCCTGATGGCCCCCGGGGGCAACTGGTGAAACCAATCCTGCGCGGGCCCTTGCAGGGTTGTCAGGAATGCTCGGCACTGAACGGGGTCGTTGTATCGATGTAGTACTGCCATGTTTTCAAAGCTTCTAAGATGTCGGGAGGGGTCAGTCGACCCATCATACCAGATGTTAAGCTCCCTGAAGCCTTGAGGCAGGTCGGCATCTAGAATATGTTGTGAAAAAGGGTGTCCCCTTGAGCTTCCCGTCTTTCTTCCTTCGACCCGAGCCTACAAGTCTCGGACCTGCGCTAACAGCTGTTCCAGTGTGTCGTTTCTGGCTTGGGGATTGACGGTTCTGACAGAGGACTCCTCCTCGTCTATCCTCCTGTTTTGCCTCTCATGCGATTGCGCCTGCTGTTCGCGCTCAGGGGGCTGCTGTTCGTTTTGGAGTTGTTCAACCCTCGCTTGTTCGACCCTGGGCTGCTCGACTCTTGGTTGCTCGACTGGTGTCCGTTTGAGTTGGGCCGCCACTGCCTCTGCGATCATTCTTTGCATCTCGCTCCTCGTCATGGTCACCATTTGTTCCTCGCTTTGGGGCGGTGGCCTTACCTCCTGGTCGAGTCGCCCAGGCTGCCTCCCCATCCTTAGAGAGATTTCGGTTGATGCGTGATCACCTGTCTCTCCGCTCGTGTTCCTCACGTGGCTGGTCTCTCCCTGCGTGAGAACCGGGATCTTGACTCCGGGTGGGGTAATAGGCGTCTCTTCCCCCGTACGCCCTCCTGACGGCGCGTGTGCCCCAAAAGGTGGGAATCCCAGCACCTGAAGCGGTGGTCTAAAGCTGGGAATCGGCGGAGGTCGCTTGTCCGTCCATGTTGCCCTGAAGTCCTCGTTCAAGTTTTTCTGCACTCCTTCCTTCTCAGCCATCGAAAACAGATCCAAGCTAGGTGTAAAGCTCTTAATTCCTTCAAGAGCTCCCCACAGACGGCGCCAAATGATGGGTTTCTTCTCAGATCTGGAACGGTCTAATGAGAAAACGTCCGGATCTGGGACGAACCGGTACGGATGAGCTTAGATCTGATGTGATGGCGATCGAACCGTTGTTGTGAGCCGCAAGAACACCTGCAAGAACTCAACGCCGGAGGGGTTTCCGGCGTAGAGCCTCCGACGCTCAAGTCAGTATCTGAGAGAGGTGATGATGGCTGCTATCAGAGCAGCAGCAGTAATGAAAAGGATATGGAATGAATGGGAGTTAGGGTTTTGGGATTACCTCAGTCCTTTATATAGGAGTACAATATATACCTGAAGTCCCCAAAATGCCCCGGCCGACTTAATAGAAATGTCCAGAATACCCCGGTCGGTTCATATTCCGCCTACTTCCTAGTCAGCATCTAGATCCTTCCTGAGCTTCCTTCTTATCCTTAACTCTTCTTCAATATGCTGAGGTGTGTCAAAGCTATCGGGCACCACGAGCTACAACTCCCTCAGTCGACCTGAGACATTACGTCGAGTCGACTGGGTCGCACTCAACTGTTAGTAGACCCTAATACGTCTGACCGTTTTCTTACCAGAAGTCGACTTACTCTAGTCGATAGGTGTACATTGACTCGGTCGAGAGCCGGGCTTCTTGACTGAGTATCATGGAACCTTACTAATAGAGTCGACCTTGATGAAGTCGACTCGGTAATCTCAAACCGTGACGATATGAACCGTTATGAGCCAATCGTGACAATGCCGCGGTTACTGAACCGATGCACGTCAGTATGGCTATATCAATCCATCTCATCAGGATCACTTTCACTATCATCATTTAGGGAGACATGCTCCTCCTCCATGGTGTCATCCGGTTTCAGATCAGCCACTATGGATGGAATGCATTGACGACCTAAAAAGACAAAAAAAAGATGGGGTCAGTACATGTACAGCACCAATTAGGACAGTTTAGCTAAACAATTTAGAAAAATAGTACCTTTTGTTCTTGCATGTATCCAATCCTTGGTGCAGACAAGTGCTTCTACCATTTCAGGGTCAAGACGATTACGATAAGGATCAAGCACACGTCCAGCACCACTAACTGCAGACTCAGAAGCAACTGTGGACACTTGTATGGACATCAAATCACGAGCAATCTGTGAAAGAATAGGGTACTTGTCTGTTTGGTTCTTCCAATATGCCAAAATATCAAATGAATCTTGCTTCAACAGTGGCTCTGCCATGTATATGTCCAACTCATTTAACTCATTTCCATTAGGCCCACAATCATCATATAAGAAGCTCTCTAGTTCAGAATTTCGTCTGGCACCAAATGTTTCTCCTGGGGCATCCACAACCACACTAGGACTTGAAGAAGCAGGTTTAGAAGCACTATAAAATTGGTACAACTTCCTCACAAGAGCAATAAACTCCTCAAGTTGAACTTGATAGTAGGCACCAGCAAACTTCATCATATAGAATTCTATATCCTTCTTTTTATACCTAGGATCAAAAAAGCATGCTACAACAAGACTTGTACTAGAACAACTCCAATATTTTTCAAACTTTTCACTCATGGCAGTAGCCATTTGCTTAATAGTCAAGTTCTTATGATTCTTCCATACACTAAGTAACTCTCTTATCTCACAAAAGCCTCTATAGAATAGATTTGCAGTGGGATATGAGGTACCAGAAAGCAGTGCAGTAAGATCATAAAAAATTTCCAAGCATTGAAATACTGTAGCAGCCATGCCCCAATCAGTATCAGAGGGAGAAATTTTCCCATACTTACGGCGATTTGCAATCTTGAGCCTAATGAAAGCAGGCTTGTAGTACAGTGCATCTCGGAGCATCATATAAGTTGAGTTCCATCTAGTTGACACATCAAGTTGAATGCCCTTTGATGTATCCAACCCACACTGAGCAGCACATTTCATAAGCTCCTCCCATTGTAAGGGAGAGCCCTTCAGAGCCAATACCAATGCTTTGATCTTTTCTAATTGTTTTGAAATAACAGCCATCCCATCTTTAGCAACCAAGTTAAGTATTTGGCATGCACATCTAATGTGGAAAAATATGCCATCACAAACCAAAGAACCATTTCCATTCAGTTTAAAATCCTCAATAATATCTGTGACTGCTACTAAATTATTTGATGCATTGTCCAAAGTCAAGACAAACATTTTCTTCTCAACAAACCATTTGACCAATACTTCAGTAAAGGCCTGTGCCAACCTATGACTAGTGTGTCGTCCCTCTAGATGAAACAAAGCCACAATCCTCTTCTGAATTTTCCAATCATCATCTATCCAATGCAAAGTCACACACATGTAACTTTTGTTCTGACATGATGTCCATACATCCATGGTTGCACTAAAGCGAGATGGCACTTTTTTCATGAGATCATACAACTTATCTTTTTCTTATGTATACATGTCCATTATATCTTTTCTAGCAGTGACCCTTGACTTGAAGGCAAAGTTTGGACGCAAAGACTTAAGGGCATCAACAAAGTACTCATGCTCAACCATATTGAACGGGTATTCATGCATAATTATTGCCAAATAGAATTTTTTGATACTAGTTTCAAGGTCATACTTGAAAGCCTGCACTAAAGTTACATCTTTTCCACGGTCCCTTTCAGTCTTGAGCTGCAACTAACCTTTTACAATGCTGTGGGTTGATCTCAAATGGCTCCGAAATGCATTTGTTCCATTGACAGACTCGGCTCTGTACCTAGCGCTGCACTTTGGGAAGTTGCAGTAGCCCCACAGTTGCTCATACTTCTTGCCGTCAACCTCTACTACCACTGTCTTCTTGGTAAAATATTGCCACACAACAGATGTGAACCTTTTCTTCCTCTTTCCTGTTGTCCCACCAACCTCCTCTCCCTCAGCCTCAGCATCCTCATCGTCAAGGGCAATTATTTCTTCATTTCTTAAATGATTTGCCTCTTGGTTCGGAGGGACTGTGTCTTTATTTTGTGCCACTGAACATGATGTCGACGACACACCGGCATTCACCTTTCCTATCAAAACAACAATAAAATTCTTATAAATTTGTAGATCAGAATGTAGGTCATCATTCCTAACAGATCAGAATGCAAGAACGGGTCATCTACACTACACACACTATAGGTCATCGTTCCTACCACTTACAGACTCTGAGATTACTCTGAGATAGAGGGGGGAAAACGGTGCTTACCAGTAATGGATCCGCTGCTGCTGTCTTTAATCGAAGGTGCTGGCTCCGGCGGGTCTGGCAACATGGTCCCCAAACCGAGATGCTTGTCCGGCGGCATCGAGAAGGCACGACTTCCTCTACCACGAGCTGCCGGCAACGAGTTGGAACGAGCAAGATTTGACATGGTCGAACTCAGCAGGACCGGCGTGAAGGCGTTAGGGCGGCGACCAGCGACTGCCTGGAGTGTGGCCGGGTGGTGTGGAGGCGAGACCGCGCGACTGCGAGAGGGTGAGGTGGCGGCTGGCGTGGACTGGAGGGAATGGGGAATATTAGGCGGACATGGACAAGGTATTAGGGTATTTTTAATGGGCTATTGACTGTTGGGCTTGGGCCTTTTAAATTGAATATGTTAATGGACCTGACATCCGGGTGAAATCCGGTACTAATCCGGAATTATTCCGACAAAATACGGGATTTCACAAATACAGACGGAAAAATTCTGTTTCTACTTCCGTCCGTATTCCGACAACCCCTTTACTGTATTCTGTCCGATTCCGGATTTTTCCGAAAATACGAAACCGGACAGGTGAAATGTAGAAAAACGGGCGGGAAATTCCGGGAAAAATTCCGTCCGTTTTCAACCCTACTAATCTCGTATCATTGCAAAACTACATTGAATGGTCAATGTTCCGCAACAACATGATTGTGGTTCATATCTTAAGTTTCAATGTTTCAGCAATCTAGAATATTTGATAGTATTCAAAAACTTGAGGATGTGGAGATCGGACAAAAAATATTATTTGGATAAGATTTTCACGTACTATCAGAGCTCAAGTATGTTTGACCATCAATTACGTTCAAAGACGTCATGAATGCATTGATACGCTCAACCGCCTCCAACGTTGTGGCTATTATAGCATTATCTTTTAAATAATTAGGATCATGATTTGCATCTTTAAATATTAGATGTGTGCTCTCAACAATTGCAACAATAGAATTATCAGTAGACTCGAATAATATATCATCAAGTACGTCTACCAAGGCAGATCCATCATTTGATACCCTAATGGTTCCATCTCCGATGCTCATTATTCAATTTGCAAAAGCAGTTAGCTTATGGTGTTCATTCGAATCACCAATGATCTTAATGAGCATATTTTTTGTAAGCCTCAACACAGTACAGTCAGCCCATATGTCGGAAAAATTAATTGCAACATTAATTCACAATATCCCGACGACTCCCCCTTGAAATAACTGGGAGGATCTGTCGGAAGTCCTCATCGTGAAATAGGATTTTCAAGTAATTCTTGATCCAACCTCAAATTTGTGTTCAATTATTCAAATCTACGCAACTTCATGGGTAGCTTCTTAGTTCTAGGGACATCCTTGATCAAGCTAAATTCACACTTTATGCTTAATTGAATTAAATCAATATAAATCATGTATTTGTGTAACAAAAAGTTAAATTGAAACTAGGATGAGTAGACCACATCGATCTACACTGAATCTATAGCGAAAAAGGAACAAAGTATATTTTAGATCAATAACATAAATATTTGATATGAAAATATTTTAACAAAGGGAATAAATTGCCTATGATTATTGTCATTTTAAATGTGTGCAAATAACATTTATTCTATTTTGTAATGACAAAGATTTACTCTAAGCATTTCACACGTTTTTTTTTTTTTTTTTTGTTAATCTATCCTATTACATTTTTCCGTATTTGTTTATTTATATACTACAAATTAATCGACTGGTGATTTGCAATGTGGTTATGCAATAATTACTTTTGATTTGCTAATCAATTAATAATTTGATTATATCGAGTATATTGAATCAAATTTTTTTTATTATTTTTTTTGTGTAGATCTCGTGTATTTTTTGGCTGTTTCACGAATTTGGCCATTGTGAAAGGAAATTTAATTTTTTTTTAAAAAAATTAATTAATACGACATACAATGTTAATTTTGTAAGATCTCATTAGAATTTTGACTTCTACTCCAATCATTTATACAAAAAATATCAGGCATATTATTGTTCTGATCCGCTCCAAAAATATCAAATCCGAAGCTTGAAAAAAAAAAAAAAAACAAAGTGGAGACACTCATTTATTCTAAACCAACCAGTCATATTATTGTTTAGATTTTTTATACCAAAAAAAATCGAGACACTCTTTATCATGCTAAAAAAAATTGAACATGCATTTCGCATGAAAAATTATTTGAAACTAGTATTCTACCTGTGCATTTGCACAAATGTAAATAAAATATTGTGAGTTATTTGCATGCATATAATGATTAATTATTTTTCTTCCACGTTTTTTCAGCCAAATTTACAATTAAAGGAGTTGATTTTTTTTTAAATTGCGTTTATTAGATTGGATGTAACGTACATTTTGGTATGTATTTTTTAAAAAATTATTTATAATTTATTTAGGAGTTTCATATACTTTTTTAATTTTCCAAAAAAAAAATAATTTACATGTAACCACAATAATAATATCTAATCACATTATACGGTAACACATTATATGTTTAACTGTTAGTAATCAAAAGTTGAAAATGATTTTTGTATTTTAAATTGATTAGTGTATTGATTATCTATTAATTAGGTTAAATAAATGAAAAGTAACGGTTTTTGGAGGGAAAATGTAAAAGTGCCACCTGAGTATAATTTATGAGGTTTTTTAAATGTAGAAGAGCTAGTAATTATATATATATAGATGTCGTGATAAATAATGAATTAAATCGAGACTCACTGATTATACAAATAAAAAATTGACTAAAATATATTCTATGAAAAATATATTTAGACACACATATTATATCAAAATATTTGTGCATATTATTTTGTCGAAATTACGAACAATTTTATTATGGTAATTCCATACAAAAACTCAAAATACAAATTGAGAATCACGCAAAAAAAAAAAAAAAAAAAAAAAAAAAAAAAAAAAAAAAAAAAAAAAAAAAAAAAAAAAAAAAGAGAAAAGAAAAGAAAAAGAAAAATAAAAAAACTAATATAGTGGTGTTCGCATTTGAGACAAAAAAAATACTATATATTGAGTAAATCCACAGCAAATTGCCTACATAAAAAAAAAAAAAAAGCAATTATCAAATAACCCAAATATATTTACTCACTTTATATCTATTGATTAATTTATTTTCCATAAAAAAAATCAAACAATCAAATACTAAAAATAAATTCGTCCACTTATACTATATATTGATTGACTTATTTTCAAATAATTATTATTATTATTTTTAACAAACAACCGCGTAGTTGTATAATGTTTATGTAATAAAAAATGCTTCGGTTCGTCTAGTAGCAATTTTTCAAACTTTTGGTTCGATTATTTTGCAGGGCCTCAGTGTTTTAACTGTTCAGTTTGATTTGAGCCGAGGCCATCATCTGCTCACCCTAACTTAAATTATATGGGCTTAAGGCTGAAACGGACCTACCAAAATCTAAATATGGGCTAGGCCCAACTAATTAACTCTTACCTCAATAGTGGGCTACTCTTGAGATTTTCCCTGTTGTGTCCAGACCTATACGACAGCGTTAACACCATATATAGACTCCGCCGCTAAACCTACAAAACCCTCCATCACTTCCTTCCCTCTTCCATTTCTCCGCCTACCAACGCCGGGCGGTGGAGCCCTCGAAGCTCTCTTCAATGTAAGGGTCATATTACCTCTTGTTCTTTCGTCTGTGCCATTATTTTTCATTTAACCATTCGTGGGCTGTTTTGATATTAAACAGCAAATATTTAGTGTTGCTTCAGATTTTAATCATATATTACAATTTAATTTGTTTTCAATGGATGTAATTTTGTTTGTTTGTTTGTTTGTTTGGTTTCTTCACTTCTTGTACTCTGAATCAGTTCGTGCGAATGGTGAATTTGAGCTTAATTTGTGTCTTTGTTGTCGAAATTGACCGGCAGTGGCCAAACAAAATTGCTGTGATTAGTTTCTAGTTACACAAAACAATGAAATCTAGTTGGTTTCTCAGAAAACATCATCCCATTTCTATTAGTGAAGTTTCTAGAAAAAAAAATATATCAAACGACTCGCTATGGAAACAGGCTCCTTGTATAATTACAAGGGTAAGGTCTGCGTACAACTGACCCCCCAGACCCCAACCTGTTGGGAATATACTGGGTATGTTGTTGTTGTTGTTGTTGTTGTTGTTGTTGTTGTTGTTGTTGTTGTTGTTGTCGTTGTTGTTGTTGTTGTCGTTGTCGTTGTCGTTGTTGTTGTTGTTGTTGTTGTTGTTGTTTCAACACAATTTTACAATGGACTAATTATTATTTGATGGATGTGATATGATTTATTGGACGGATCATGTTTTTTTACAGCAGATGTATGCTGTTTTACCTACATAAGACCCCTCCCTTCTTCCATCATTTGGAATAGTATCTCTATGTATTGTGTTTCCTGGATTTCCATCTGATTTTTAGAATAAGACCCTTTGCTTCAGTTGATGATGGTTGATCAAAATTACCTTGATAAGTATTCTTTTTGAGACATAGATTAGATGAGTGAAGGTCTGAATGGGTATTTTATAATATTTTCTACATTAAAAAACATGGTGATCTATCATTTTGTTTTGGGTTGAAAGTGCAGGCATATCATCTTATTTCCCGTTCTGTTATTTTTTCTCCGTTTGGATGTATTCTTATTTATTTTTAACATTGTCCATATATGCAGTGTTGAATACAAAAAGTCGACATGGTTCAGTACAATTTCAAGAAGATCACCGTGGTCCCCAATGGGAAGGACTTCATTGACATTATCCTCTCACGTACCCAGCGCCGGACCCCCACTGTGGTCCACAAAGGTTACGCCATAACTCGCCTCCGCCAATTCTACATGCGCAAGGTCAAGTTCACCGAGCAGAACTTTTCCGAGAAGCTCTCTACCATCATTGATGACTTCCCCAGACTTGAAGACATCCACCCTTTCTATGGCGACCTATTACATGTCCTCTACAACAAGGACCACTACAAGCTCGCACTTGGCCAGATCAACACTGCCATGAATCTTATCAAGAAGATAGCCAAGGACTATGTGAGACTTCTCAAATACGGCGACTCCCTATACCGGTGCAAGTCACTCAAAGTCGCAGCACTTGGGCGCATGTGCACTGTCATCAAACGAATTGGGCCCAGCCTGGCCTATCTAGAGCAGATTAGGCAGCATATGGCCAGACTGCCCTCGATTGACCCAAACACCCGAACCATCTTGATCTGCGGTTACCCAAATGTTGGCAAGAGCTCGTTCATCAACAAAATCACGAGGGCCGATGTCGACGTGCAGCCTTACGCATTCACCACCAAGTCTTTGTTTGTTGGCCACACTGACTATAAATACCTGAGGTATCAGGTAATAGACACTCCGGGTATTCTCGACAGGCCTTTCGAGGACCGTAATATCATCGAGATGTGCAGCATCACAGCACTGGCCCACCTGAGGGCCGCTGTCTTGTTCTTTCTCGACATCTCGGGCTCGTGTGGGTACAGCATAGCCCAGCAGGCGGCTCTCTTCCACAGCATAAAGTCGCTCTTCCTGGGAAAACCTCTGATAATTGTGTGCAACAAGATCGACATGCAGCCTCTGGAAGGGATTACAGAAGATGACATGAAGTTGGTTATGGATATGAAAGCGGAAGCCATGAAAACAGTTGTGGGTCATGGAGGTGAAGCCACGGATGAGAAGGACGTGCTGCTGACCATGAGTACGCTAACAGAGGAAGGTGTGATTGCTGTAAAAAATGCGGCCTGCGAGAGGCTATTGAATCAGAGGGTGGAGTCGAAAATGAACTCGAAGAAGCTGATGGACTGCAGGAACCGTTTCCATGTGGCCATGCCCAAGCCACGGGACGGGAAGGAGAGGCCCGTCTGCATACCGGCAGCCGTCCTGGAAATGCAGGCCAAAAAGGCCGAGGAAAATGCCAAGAAGGAGAAGAGGAAGCTGGAGAAGGATCTCGAGAATGAGAATGGAGGTGCGGGTGTGTACTCGGCCAGCCTGACTAAGAACTACCTGTTGGCAAACGACGAATGGAAATCGGACCCCATTCCGGAAATTCTCGACGGGCACAACGTGGCCGATTTTATTGATGCCGATATACTAATGCGGCTGGAGGAGCTAGAGAGAGAGGAGGGTGCCCTCCAGGGTTTAGAGGAAGAGGACGATTTCGAGATGGACGGGGCAGAGCTGACCCCCGAAGAACAGGCAGCACTTGCCGAGATCAGGAAAAAGAAGGGGTTGCTTGTGCGGGAGCACAGGATCAAGAAGAGCACGGCTGAGAGCCGCCCGATCGTGCCAAGGAAATTCGACAAGGATAAGAAGTTTACGGCTGAGAGGATGGGGAGGCAGTTGTCGTCCCTGGGGCTGGACCCAAGGAAAGCAATCGAGAGGGCAAGGAGCAAATCGAGGGGCCGCAAGAGGGAGAGGTCTGTGGTTAGGGACGAGGATGGTGGTAACTTGATGGAATTGGATGAGGAGGGTGGTGGGCAGTTGAGCAAGAGGATGAGGTTGAGGTCGAGGTCGGCCTCCCGATCCAAGTCGAGGCCGCCAGGCGAGGTTGTGCCGGGAGAAGGGCTCAAGGATAGCACTCAGAAGATAAAGGCGATCAAGATGGCCAAGGGCTCCAGCAAGAAGAGGAATAAGGACGCGCGTAAGGGTGAGGCAGACAGGGTTATTCCTACACTGAGGCCAAAGCATTTATTCGCTGGAAAGCGTAAGATGGGGAAAACAGACAGACGTTAGTGAGATCGAGGTATTCGTGTTGCAAATTCTCTATATTTATTCTTTTGTCTTACATTGTTTATTTATTTAATTTTTTTTCTTTGGTTTCCTTTCTCTTACTAGTTCCTGTTTGGTGTTTTGAAAATGGTGTGTGAGAATTGTTTTCCTTTTTATGCTGGGATTTGCTTTTGTACTTTTATGATGGATGAAAGTGTTGTTTCTGAAATTGTGTGAGAATTTTTTCTTCGTGCTGGGGTTTGCTTTGTACTTCTTTTGCTTGATGAAGAAGCATATTCGTGTACAGCATATCAGTATTTCTAAGCCAAAGTTTTTGTTACAATATCTGGATTCTGATGTAATATTGTTTCCTTGTCTCAGAGGATTACTTGTATGTGGAGCATCCTGGATATCGAGATCACATTTTTGACATGCGGTTGGAGTTTTTTTTTTTTAAAAAAAAAAAATTAAATTAAATCAGTTGTTTGGCTGATCTTTTTCTTGATGTTGTTCGGACAGTTTGGCTTGTTTCATTTTATTAACCTGTCTTAGGATATGGATTTGTGGTGTTGTGGTTCTGTTCTTCAGATTATATTATAATTAACTTCTCAAGATTGTTACTTTTTTGGCTTGTAAAGCATACGGTATTTGTTTTTTTCTTTTGTTCGTTTTTTTTATTCGCTCGAAGATGTAAATTGCAGCTGGCCGAGCTGATTGGCTCAAGTACTGCCTCTCAGTAAAGTTTAAACAGCTGCAGATAGTGAAAAATTGAATGGTACGAAAACCAGCTCTTGCCTGCTTTGAGTTTCGGGGCCAAGATAGTGTGTGCCATACATTGATACCCTTTCGGTAAAGTGCTTCAGCTTGATTCTTTTTGGGTCTCGAAAGTATTCTTTTTTTTTTTCGAGTATGATATCTTAGTTTGAAAGTATGCAAATTTGTTGAAAAATATTTTCCCTTCAAATAACTTGAGACATGCATCAGGTTCTGGAAAAGTATTGGCCCTTGTTTGTGTTGGTAAAAATGAAGTTTGGAATATGGAGTTTTGGACACTAGGGGCGTGCTTGGATACGAAAAATTATGCTCAAAATGGATGTTTTGTTAATCCTAGTTAAATTTAGAAAATTATATTATGTTCAGTTGTTAATGAGATTTTTAATTTACATTCAACTAAAAAATAACGGATGAGGGTTTTGGCGATTGCTTGGAGAAATTTGAGTTGAGAAAATTTTTTGGACCTCGAAGATGAGATATTTAAAAATGAAAATTCTAAATTCCATTAATTTGAATAAAAAATAGAGAGAAATAGATGAATTTTACTAATTTGGAACACATTTTCTTCTCTGCATTTTCTTTTTTTTTTTTTTTTTTTTTGGTACAAAAAAGGGGGCAAAGCTTATATCCCGCTTACGTCAACACCTGACGAGGATGTGACACACCGGCATTATCATGTTGTAACCATAACCCCGCTCTCGGAGGAGGCCGTTCCAATATATGCAAATTGCCCGGTCCTTTTGCCGCCAACGATGCCAAGAAGTCCGTTAGAAAGTTAGCTTCACGATAGCCATGAGTGAGTGTCACACTCCATTGTCGACGTAGGAGATCCTTAATGCATTTCACAAGCCTTCCATGCGGTCCGGAAGTGTCGTCATGTTGGACCATCTCGACAACACTTTGATTATCCACCTCAACCGTGATTTTTCGCGCTCCAATATCCCAAGCCAATTAACCACTGCAACAATCCCCATAATTCGGCTCCCATGATCGAGCAGAACCCAATATTCATGACAAAACCCCGAACCCAGTTGCCATCATGGTCCCGAACGACCCCTCCAACACTAGCCATCCCCGTCGATGGGATAAAACTACCATCAGAGCTCCCCCACCGCCGGAAAAGACCACGATATCCATCGGTTTTCAGTCGAGACCGCCGCGTGTAACTTGCTGCTAGCCGCCTGAGCACAACGGATTTTCCCCAGAAAAGACCGGATCTCGCCAAGCCGGCGAAACAAGGTAGTATCTTCGCCTTCGAACACCTTAAGATTCTGCCACCGCCACAATCTCCACACCGTAACACCGAAAGAAGTCGCCCAATCGTCGGCCTCTGGAACCAAGCTGCCATTTAAATTTTCAGAGTCCCACAGCCGCAGGTCTAAAGAAAAGAATCTACTCCATCGGTCTTGCGGAACCAACTCCCGCCAAGTGGCCTGTGCAACAGCACAGTCCCGGAGTACGTGCAACATTGTTTCGACGGCTACCGAACAGACCGGGCAGCCTGCATTTCTTCTTTGCATTTTTGCTTTGCAGAACTTGTACAGTTGGTATTTGTTTTTCAAATCTTGGGGCCTTTTTTTTTTTTTTTTTTTTTTTTTTTTTTTGGTACAAGAAGGGTAGACGAAATATCCATGAGTAAGTTCCATCACCCAATGACGGTACAAGAGCTCCTTTATTCTCCTCAATATATTGTCATCTATGATGTTCGTGTTTATTCTCCTCAATATATTGCCATCTATGATGTTCGTGTCGAACCATATTGATAATGTTCTTATTGTCAATCTCAACTTGGGGCTTTTTAAGAGCATCTCCAATGATACATGGATTGCTCTAATTCATTGCCACATAACTTCAAAAATCTGATGTAGCAAGTCTTTCTAGATGTAGAAAGACTTCTAGACATCTTCTACCATATATTATATTTTTATTTTATATTTCTCTCTCCACCAACCAATTATTATTTTACATGTGTCAAATAATGCAACAATTGACGTTAACCATTGGAGACAAAATATTTTTATTCTCTTTCTTCACACCATTCATCTCAAAATAGATGCTCAACCATTGGAGATGCTCTAATAAAACAAAAAATACTAAAAGGACAAGTAGGCAGTGGGCTGTAAGGATGTCAACTATTAGCTATATAGAATAAATATTAAAATTCAATTGAAAAGAGTCGAATGATTGTCGAATCTTTGCATGGACTCCTAAATATGATGGTGTTCATGCCCTAGCGTCTTCAAATCACAATTTGGTGTGTGTGTATGTATGTAAATTTTTTTTAATCTCAAACCATCTCGTGCAAGTAAAAAGCAAAGATTTAAATCTTGAGAAAAACCACCGCAGGAAATCCCTAATTATGTCAGTTATTTGTTGGTTTTATCTGGCATGGATGTATTGATTAATGTGGCTATCTTAGACCATATAAGGAGGTCTGTCTTATTTTGAAGAAAACACATAGGAAAAAAAGAAAATAAGTTCTTAAAGTCCTTTTCTCAATTTTTCATACTATAGTGTTTTGGTCCAGGTATAATTCCAATTCGCATGATTTTATTCGGTTTTGCTATTGTATTTAGGGAAACAGACGCTCATACGAGGCGAATTTATTTTAAAGATCATCTGTTCTTACAGGCCTTGGTATTATATTAAATAGTCATCTTATATTCATTCTCTCAATAAAGTTCCGTATAATCTTAAAACAAATTCGATTAATAGATGGTCACTGAGCAAAATGTTATTGGTGATTAATATCGGTTATTGTTCGGGTGAATCATGCTGATAAATTGGAAAAATTTTACAGTTTTGATTTCAAATGTTGGCAGCAAAAGATGATGTTTTATCACTACGTTAAATTTTGCGAGGTTCTTGACGGGAAATCCTTCAAAGTTGCGAGAAATCTGGATATTCAAGCAGTTAGTGCATTTGGCTCATGGAATCATTCATATTTTTTTGTGTAGAAATTATGTAATGAATTGTTTGACCGATACGCTGTACAACATTTACAATTCTATCAAAACAGAGATGAGTCGTTCTTTTCCATTTAGGTGGTGAATTAATTATTTATGTTTTACAAGTAGCCAGTCTTTTGTCCATCCGTGATGAACCATACTTGTCTAAATGTAAAAAATTAGAACATAGAATTGTTTAATTAAACATGAATCTCATTCAACAAGAAACAATGTATATAACAAAAAAATCCATGCTTTTAGGATATACACTAACAAACTCTCACTATACTTAAAGCTTCCTAGTATACATCTTTCAATCCTTACTCTCTATAACCTATGTCGATCCTATCGCCGAACGTTTTACTCTCATTCCTTCTACGTGTCTTTTGAACAGACGTTTTGTAAAAGGATTCATTAGGTTGTCTGTTGATGCTACCTTGGCAACCACGATGTCTCATGTTCCTGAGATTCTTCATATCAGGTGGTACTTGCGCTCTTTATATTTACTCGTCTTATGGGCTCGTGGCTCCTTCGAGTTCGCTCCTGGACTAGCGTTATCATAGTAAATTTAAATACCTTTGGCCAAATTCGGCACCACATCTAAGTCCAATAGGAAGTTCCTGAGCCATACAACCTCTTTCGCTGCTTCTGAAGCTGCGACATACCCGTGTTCCATGGTAGAGTCCGCCACGCATTTTTGCTTGAAACTCCTCCATATTATGGCTCCATCTCTCAGATTAAACACAAACCCTGAGGTAGATTTACTTCGTCCTGGTCTGACTGGAAGTCAAAGTCAGTATAACCCACATGGATCAATTGGTCTGAACAGTACACAAGTAGATAGTCTTTGGTCCTCTTCAGGTACCTGAGAATATGCTTCACTGCGGGTCAATGACCTTGTCCTGGGTTACTTTGATATTTTCTCACCATGCCTACTGCATAACGGGATATCTGTCCTCGTACAGGGCAACGGATTCATGAAACTTCCCACTTTCAATGCATAAGGAATCCCTCTCATGTCCTCTATCTCGAGAGGCTTCTTGAGTGACATCTCCTTAGATAGTGGAATCCTATGTCGAAAAGGTAATAATCCTCTCATGGAACCTTGCATGCTAAAACGAGTCATGACAGTATCTATGTATGAAGATTGGGATGAACACAACATCCTCTTCTCGCGGTATCGAACCACCTTGATTCCGAGAATGTATCATGTTTCTCCTAAATCATTCATATCAAACTCTCGAACAACCATACTTTTACGTCTGACATCACCTTTACATTGTTTTCAATGAGAATGATGTCTTCTACGTACAATACAAAAAACACCACTATGTATCTGTTACATTTCTTTTAAATGCAGTGCTCATCTAGACAATGAGTGAACCCGTACTACTGGGTCACCTCATCGGACCGGATGTTCTAAGACCTTGAAGCTTTCTTCAGCCCATAAATGAACTGATTCAGCTAACAAACTAGATGTTCAGACCCTCTGCGACGAAACCCTCTGGTTATTGCATATATATGTGTTCATGGAGATTTTCGTTAAGGAAAACTATCTTAATATCCATCTTCCAGATCTCCTAATTTATATGTGCAGCAATATCCAAAAGAATCCTGATGGAATTGAGCATGACTACATGCGAGAAGATTTCCTCATAATCAATTCCCTTTTTTATAATGTAAATATTATACCATAATTAACTTACCAATATTATTTATAATGCAATATTAGATATGAAGTT
>CACSLK010028053.1:4757349-4786702 GCA_902706635.1 Striga hermonthica | reverse complement strand
TGTAAAAATTTTATACTTAAAATTGAAAAACAATGATTTTTATTTTAAATACTTTGTTGAAAAACAATATTATTATTTATGTTTATTGACACCCGTCACTTATAGAATTTGCTCATATTATATTACAATTTTTTTACCTTATTTCACAAAACTAAATTGTGGTTAAATTAATTTAAATATTTTTAGTTTTTTAAATTAATATTAATAGATCATTTTTTTTTGTTATAAAAGATAAATATAATAATTTATTTTTTTGTATGTACAATGTAGATGTCAAATTGATTTTATATGTTATATATACAAAATTAATAACAAATTAAAAATTATTGATTTTTAAAATATATTTATAATTTAAGTTTGTTTTTATAATTTTAAAAGAAATAGTGTGAAAAAAGAGAAAGATTGGAGAAAAAATGTATACCTTATAAACAACTTCTAGAATTGGATAAAGCATAATTAATTCTCGTAATATTGATCATAAGTATCAATATGATTATTCCAAACCTAGTTATTTCGGAAACATTTTTTTTTTTTTTTGTCGAACATAGAGAGTTTTATAAACAGAACATATAATTACAATTTTGAATAACCTATACAACAGAAATCAGAGATATGCATACAAATGAGACCATTACAGTCTATAACCCACTACACTAGACGCATCCACAAGAAAATTACATTTTCTTTTTCATTATTTAATAAACTTTTTTGAATTACTTTTCAAGTAAGCCAACTGAATTTTTTATTTCAATTGACTTATCAACTCATTTTACCAAAATTTTTTATTATATCAACTAGTTTTTCTAACACGATGCTTCCACGGTTTGCATAATCAAACAATCTAATTTGTGATGGGCCATATTTTAAAAAATGAAAAACATCACGTAATTTTACTAATCAATCCAAAACGCCGTCATATAATTTTTTAATAGTTTGAACCATTAAAACCACACATATGGTAACCCACATATTTACAACTTATTTACACCATGGAAACACACACAAACACAGCCCAGCTCATCTCCCCTGCTCACTACAAAGAGAAGTAGACAAGTAATGAGGTAACTAGCAACCAACCTTGGGACTACGACTAACTTTTAGCTTTCACAAGTTCCTCTGGTTCGGCTCGAGCCACGGGAAGCCAAGGAAGTCAAACACCTCCTTCTCAGATCCAAACTTCAAACTTGCACTGCCTTTGCTTCCCTAAAATCAGAGGTTGTAAAAATAATGTGATTAACAAGCGGTGCTAGACATCAATTAGACAATTACAATCCGCGGGCCACAACAATATCATACCCGTTTGCCACCTGAACCAAGGGTGGCAGGGAAAAGACCCGTGTCGTCAAGTCTGAATCCCTTCGACTCTGCTAATAATCTAAGCCTGGGGAAAAAAACACAGGACAATTCAGAACTACGAAGAGAGAGAGAGAGAGAGATGAAGTAAATAGATGTCATCAACATAATTTGTTGGCAACAAGAAAATCATTTATTTTCATGCGACATTTTTCAACAGTATGAGTTTCTGTCAAATCATTCTCATAACTGGTGGCGACGTATTTTGAACTTCCCCTCGCGAAATTTCAACTGAAATTATGTACAAGGTAATTACAGGGTCAAGATTGGACTGCAACCGTAACTTACGCATACTTTCTCCAAACGATATTGCTTCACACTTCTGCCAGATAGGTTGATATCAAGTTTAAAGTTATAGATTGGTTGTAAAGCATTTTACATTTGATTCTGTTAACAATCAACTTCTGGTTCACGCCAAAATCCGGGTATAGAAAAGGCTCACCTTCTGTTAAGAACATCGTTCCCTGTCCATGCTATCAATCCAAAAGCATAAATATCCCTTGGATAAACCTATACAAGCAATAGTGTAGATTAAGGCATGTGGATGTGGCCACTTCGTGACTACTAGTTGTCTCTAGATATGCAACGTAAGTGCAGCTATATATATGCAGCATCTCAAACGCACTGCTCTAACTCATTTTGATTACCTTAAAATCCAAAAAAGCATTTTTATGATGTTTAACAACATATGCATATCTGAACTTAACAACCTCGTGATAGAGAAGAATGAGTCACAGGCAATCTATGGACAAACTATGACAGACTGACCATCCTAAAGATATACACTGCATGGTAACGAGGAATTATAACAAATAACCGAAACTAAATAACAAATAAAAACTCATTCACCCTGTGACTTCTCTCGTCCTTCAGTCTTTTACATAAGTCCCACATAATATGGTTAATCTACGTAGGATTGCGGATAAAGAACAGCACAAGTATCTTTACATAAGTCCCACATAATATGGTTAATCTACGTAGGATTGCGGATAAAGAACAGGACAAGTATCACACCTTGAAATCGATGCGATGCCGTAACTCTCGACCCGGATAAGTGCAAAGACCAAAATACGTATCCACTCCAGAGTCAGTACCCTACACACAAAAGCAAAGACACATTAAGCAATAAAAGGCACCCTGTAAATAAGAAGTACGTTAGTGCACTGCAAAGATAGTCACAAAGCTGCTTACGAGAACCTCATATAAAAAAGACAACTTACATCTATTACTTGAACATATATCTAAGTAATATCTTGACTATAATCAGTTCCAATTATCTTTGTATGTCATGTTCATTTAGTCTGTTCTGATAGCACATGTTCACTTTCTTTTAGTCCTTACAACGTTCAACATTCCTTGTTGTACAAGCACCCGAGGTCCCCACGTACAATTTGGAGCAGGTATACAACTCCACAATTCACACAAGAAATTCTATTTAAGAAAAGAGGAATACATACTCTATAAAGTATAAAAACAATAATAACAATCATTCAAACTTTTAGCGTTCTAAAACTCATAAAACAACTGCAACAATGTTTGAGATTTGGATTTGATGTTGGAACAATGACATACGGGCTCCACCTGCTTGTACAACATCCTGAGCTCACAACAAAAATTGCAAGGCAAATAGTACGCCAGATGATGCTTTACAGAATAAAATAAACATATTTCGGGTTCCTATACCATTGAAATTGATTCAAACAATTTTAAACATTCAGGAAACATGAAGACATCATAAATCGTATGACACGTGGTTCAAAGATTTTATTCTATCGCAACATAGAGCAAAGAACTCAAGGCATCTTCCATTGTAAAGGAGAAATGGAACAACGTTTGGTTTTATTATGTAAATAACCAGACTTCAAAACTACAAAATATGCAAGACAGAAAAATGATCACCTCCTCGCTGTGTACACTAAAGACCAGATCCTCTCTCAAGAAGCCCATATGTTTGAGACCCTTCACCAACTTTGGAAGAAATCCAATATGGCTGGATGGAATAAAGAAGGTCAGTTTCAGTAAACAAATCAGAAATTTACATGTGTATGTGTGTAAATGTAATATATATATATATATAGGGTTCGCTCCGGTGAGAATGGTTCTCACTGAAATAAATAAGAATACATCCTACTGATAATCCAACAGCAAAAAATGAGCACTAGTAAAGGGTGTAATAGACATTTTTCCTTCCTATTCGTGAACCCCACCACCCCCTAATCGCTCATCATACAGCAAGCGGGCCCCATACCCTTCCACCCTTCTATCTCTCTCCCCAAACCCTAATCCATCCCATCGGCTGCCACCACCACCATGGCCGCCCCCACCCTCAGGCTCACGAGCGCCATCGCCAGAGAGAACAAGCGGAACAGTGGCAGCACACACAGCGCCACGTCCCATGCACCGTCGACGTGGAAGTTGGGGTTCTCGCCGCCCCCTTTATGCGCGACGCACGCAGCCAAGTTCCAATGGCGAAGCATCATCATCGCCGCCGCCTCCGTCTCTCCATTCATTGGACTGACAAGACGAAATCGGGTTGGGGACGACAGATAGGGAATCGGAAGGGAATGGAAGGATTTGGGTTTAGGCTAGGGACTTCAATTTGAAAATTAAATAAGTCGTGGGGACTTAATTGCAATCTTTAGATATTTTAATATATTGCAATTAAGGTATTGGGTAAATTTGCAATTTTTTAAGAGTTTGATAAATGCACAATAATATTAAGTGAAATGCACATTAAAACGTGTGGATATGCACATTACAACGTGTGGATGTGCACATTAAAACAACCATCGTACTCTTACGAAATTACAGAATTACCACCGCCTACACATATAGTTCACAAAATTTATCAAAATGTCACCGCGCAACAGAATGCACAATAGACTAAGTGCATATTAATGACTGCCACAATGCACATTAGCTTAACATAACAGTGTAGTCTGCGCAATGACTAAGATACACCGCGTGAAAAATCCAAAATCCACATAATTACAACAACACCGCCCCTTTGATCGGACCCTTTGACCGTGCCTGAGCGTTGATATATCACATCTGATCGCTACGATCCATTCGTCACTTTCACTATGACTGGATTCTCACTTGGTCCTAACTATGTGTGTGTGTGTGTGTGTGTAGAGATCCATATAACATGCATAAACCATAAATAAACAATGATACAGAAAATGATGTGCTCAGTAACAGATTACTGGTAAACAAATTTTCTGATATGGGGCTTGCTCTATCACTAACACAATGAACTTTAGAAAGTGGTATCATCAAAACAATCAATGTTGGTCAAAGATAGAATGCTATTTTGTTGTTAAAAAGAAATTGAGAATCTCATAAGGTTACAATTGAATACCATACCTTGTGGCATCAGGGTGCGTAATCACAATGTCCATGTCCCCGCAAGAAGCCTTTCCACGTCTGTATGATCCTCCACAAACGATTACTACCTGACGCAATATCGCCAGGAAAATAAATGGGAGAGTGTTAAATATAGTGGGGCATGTGTATGTGTGTTTGTGCACACATTGGATTCTACCTGGTTTATAAAACATCATAGTATAAACGTTCAATCCAAACTTGACAATTGGGAGTTTTGATTTTGTAATCCTTCTGGATCTCAACAACGTAGGAAGCATAAATTGTTCCACAAAAATTATGACAAGATTGAATTTAGAAGTTGATGATTTCAAGTTTAGCTAGAATATAAGTGCACATCAAGCAGATATTCATCTGCTCTCATTAATCACCCAGATGGTTAAAATGATGCTAAAGTAAATCTCAATCTGCCTACCGCACCAAGAAATTCCAGTTAGTAGACATAACTGCATGGACAACACAACTCTGGGCCACCAAAAAGATTGTCACTTTAAGCCCTATAGCTGCAAAGTTATTATGCTGGATGCACACTATAACCAAACCTTGCAGATATTCATCTATGTCAAATTGAATTGCCTCATAATAAAGCAATCCATAAGATTTATTTTGACTGAATTCGACAATGAGCTGCAAGTTAGGATTTAATGTACAGTTTATTTTTTCCAAATTCAAAACAGCAGCAGTGATTCTCACCCCAGGCAAAATCTCTTCTCCAACTTTCTGTATAAGACTTTCCATTTCTTGGACCTGTACAAAGTTTTGAAGCTTTAACAAAGTGGGCCATTAATTCTTTTATACATCTTTCGTGAACATAATACAGAAACCAATTTAAAAGCAGAAAGGCAGACCTCATGGCGGGGAATTCTCGTCCTGATGTCATCAAAGTATTTTAAGCCCAACTTCTGAGAATTTGTTAATGATTCCTCATTTTTCAAATCATCAAGGGTCCTGTATCCTTTCTCATAAAGTTTCACTGCTGTGGCAGGTCCAATACCCCATACTTCTCCAAACAAATTGATTGTGCGTACCTAAAAAATGTCAGAATATTCAGTTTATACCGATCTGTTTGATGATATAAGCAGAATCCTTCATCCTATGTAGACTGTATCATAGGGAATGGGATTCCCTGTTTGACTTTTCTCTTCACTTCATGTTTCATTCCATTCGATGAATGGCACATGTACACGATAATATCACATTTGTACACGAGTCACCGATCCAATACAGTGAAACATGAAGTGGAACATAAAAATGGAATAGAAAATTTGAACCCATCATACAGGGGTAACAATGTATATCTCGAGTACTAAGGTAATGTTAGTCCCTGCTCGTTCACTGCTCAGGTAAGCAAAAAATGCTTCCGGTACAAACGAACACTTTTAGGATGAAAGAAGAAGATTGTGAACAACTCAATGTATTGAGTATTAAGCTTTTCTGTGTGTTGTGTTGGTTTACAAATGAAAAACTACATCCCTATTTATAGGAACTAAAAACTACTATTCAACACTTTGCTAGAAATTACTAAAGCTGAAAATTCAGCCTAAAGGGGCTGCTATGAAGGTCCTTTGCAGCTGCAAGGAAGCTACAAAGAAAATGCAATGAAAGTGTAATGAAAGTGCAAGGAAGTTGCACTTCACTAACAAGGAAACTGTAGGATTATATCTTACAGGTAATAGTGTTGAGGCAATATTCATTCATGAAGCTTCACATAAAAGATCATTATCCCTATTAATTTCAATATCCTCCACTATGTAAACATCAAGAAATATCGAGTCTTATAGAAGGTTAAATGTTGAGTATCCTCATAGACACAACAGTATGAAGAATGAAGAAAGAAATACAGATAGAACTGGAACGTTAGAAGCATAGAGATGGAATTCATAAGCAATGATAATCGTAAGACATGCAGATAGATAAGGAGAATACTGTCATACAATTATGAAATATTGTAGTCCTTTCAGTCTTCTCTAGACTTAGAGTGATTGGCATGTCCAAATGAAAGTTGAATATAACATAAAGTTCTTTAGTCTTCACATGAAGAAAAAATGATGAATGGTATATATCATTAAAAGACAATTTCTAAATCAGATACGCCACTAATAACAAAAAAGAGCTTAGGGTTTCAGCAACATAAACAACACCTTTTCGTCCTTCTCAAAGTGCTCCAACTTGGAAAGCTTCCCAGTGTTTACAATTTCCTGAATCTGTAATTACAGCTTTGAATATTACCAAAGAAGGGCATATACAAGAATTAAACCCAGAATTTTTTCCTCTAAAAGGATCAGAGATAAATATGGCTAATTGATCTGGCAATAAACTAAAAGCAGTATAAGCTGATAAAGTACTTGCTTACATGGTCTTGCAATGACTTTCCAATACCAGGTAGATCTTTCACTTGGTCAGCACTTTCAATTTTAAAAGGCAGTTTTTCGATAACTGGGATAGCCTTATAATAGCTAAAAGACCTGCGGTCATCACCCAGGGCTGTCATTAGGTTACAAGAAAAGTCAGTTTTGCCTACACAATTTCTGCATGTAATAATAATTTAAGAAAAAAGTGAATAACAAAAAGAAGAGACAAGAGAAGATAATCCTGGATGATAACCTCTGTATATATTGATAAGCTTTCCAAATATCTCAGTTATATTCCTGTTCAGATCTGGAGGGCTGTACAACAATGATGCTTCAGATGATGAGTCCTGTTAGGCAATGCATACAAGTAGTTATTACACAAAAATCTAAAATATTACACACTACAGACGAATGAAACCTCATATTCTTGCAACGAGATTAAAATGATTTCATCCAGGATAACCAAAGACTTGAAAGCATTCAACATAATATTTTATACTTAGGAGAAAATGGAATGAACTTACAGCTGTATTTAAACCGTCCGAGCTTGGACTTGTGACATCTGGGCCTAAAGAGCTAGGCGAGCGAGATGACCCACTGGCATTGACTGATCCGTTGTCTTCTCGTTCTAATCCAGTTTTGGAGGCCTCTGGAGAGGGTTTAATCTTCTTTTGCGGATGTGGATCTTCTGTACTCAAATGATTTGGATTTATATGTCCCGGATGATTCTTCTCCTCAGTGACTTCGCTTTTATTAATTCCTCGGGTGTCGGATGATATTATGTAAAGGTCTTCGGATGCTTTCTCTCCTATTCTCAGGCTGTCCTCCAGCCATTGATAGTTGAGAACTTTCTGCCACGAGTTCATGTGAAATCAACTTCCAAAATTGGAAATAATTTCGAAACAGTATACTATATAATTCTTTGGTTAGCTAAACTGGCATTTTTTGAATATTCAGATACAACACTTCAAAGTAGCTATTGATCTTTCATCAGTTACAAGGTGATAACAATATATAGAGAAAGTGAGTACCAATGATATAACCATCTATGCACACGATACACCCCTAAAAATTGCTCTTGTTCAGAAAAAAAAGGGCAACCCGAATCACTTCAAATAGTTAGACAACCTTAACTAAGAAAACCATCTATACTCGCCAACGGCATAAAGGTATGATCTTGCCAAATTTCAGCCTAATGAACCACCAGTACATGTATCAATCAGGTACATGCAACATCATCGTCAATCTTACACAAAAAGATGCCCAAAATATGGTGGAATGCCCTAACTATTACTTAACAGTTTATACCACACCACTATACTCAAAATTACTACACTTTAAACTAGCACAAATCAATGTATAGACAATACTACCCAAATAATTACACTGGATATACACGAATTAGAAAAGAAACCAAAAAAAAAAAGGTTCAGCAATAACAACAAATTACTCCTTTGAAGCCTTTTAAGCTTTTGCCTTCCATCTTTTGCCAAAGCGAGTTGGAGTCCGCCGCAAAAATGTGGTTAACTCTCTTGGAAAAAGCTTCCTCGATTTGCGCCCCCATTTGCACCAATTTTTGCTTCCAGATCTAGAATTAACAACGAACAAGGCTGAGAATTGATTTCAGGACTTAGTTAAGTACAGCTATTTGAAAGTAAAAGTTACGGGCATGAAAAAACCTGTAGTCGACGAGCTTGAATGGCGGTTTCGATTAAGAAGACGACCATACCGGAGAACATCCCGTCGGGGTCGGACGGTGGAGATTTTTTCCTAGCCTTTGGCGCCATTTTTTTGGGGTTTACCTTTCTCGCAATGGAGTTCGGTGCTAGAGAATCTGAGAATGTGTAGTTCAGCTTCTGTTACACGTTATGTACGGAGGGTTAGAAAAGTGAAACCACCACAAAATGGATACTATTTGTACGATGTAGAACCCGGAACGGTGACCTGAAATTCGGATCACCCGGTTAAGCATCCGGTCCGGTGAGTCTAAGTTTATAAAATTTTAATATTAAAAAAAGTTATTTATATGCAAATTTTATACCGAAAGTCTTAATATTATTGTATTTTGTTATAAATATTTCCATATATATATATACACATAATAATTTTATTGTTAAAAATAAGGTAAAAAAAGAAAAAAAATATATGATGGTCTGGTCAAACTGAGTTAACCGACTGGTCAATGACGGGTTGACCTAATTTTGATCGAGTCTCTTGCTACCCAGTTTGAGCGATTCACTCAGGCCAGTTCATGTTTCAAAACTATGCTTTGTAGGTGATTTTTTTTTAATTTTACTTTGTTTGAGTTATCTACTAAGTTTTACAACTACTCTGTAGGGTTTTTTTTTTCTATTTTGATTGACTAATCGACTTGTTGGTAAACAATGAATATATGTTACCCCATCTCATAAGTCCCTTCCATAAGACCCCACCGTTTGTTAACCAAATTAGGAAGAGAATAGGAAGAAAACAATGTTGATTTTTTTCGAGTTTTATTGTTGCTTCCCAAAAAAATCATACAGTAAATATTTTACTCACTCGACGAGCAGTTGTGAGGTAGGACATTCACCGCAGACGATGATAGGAATACCACATGTGGACGTGAAAGTTGATGCATAAAATCGTAATCATTGTGAAGTTAGTTGATCAATCTCCTTTTTCCAGTAGACGAATCTAATAAATTCGTAAGTAAAATATACCAGAGATGGAAAATAACATTTTAACCATTTGCGCAATATATCATTTACAAGGGCACGATACCGTCAAGACCACTTAAATATAAATTTTTAAATCCCACATAACAATCACACAAGGAATAGTGACAAGTTGAACATTAGGATAATAAACACCAAAAGGGGATTCAACAAAATTTCAAATGTTTTTAAAAAGTCCAAGAGATTTGGATCTAACCCAATCATCTTTACTCAAATTGTACGATGCCTTTACACTCGATTTTGAAAAAAGACAGATAAAACAATCATTCTTTGATTTTTATAATGTTTTGTGAATTGAGTTACGATACGGGATACTATACTAGGTCGAGTATCACCTAAGAAGCGGCTCGACTCGACAGGGTGGGCCGACGGGTCTATCGAACAACAAGGACACTGGAGGTCAAAGGTCTATCATAAGGTCGATGGTGACCTCACAGAAAAAGGAGCTCACTAGCAGATTGAGATAGGGCTCTCGGTTAGAGGATGAGACGCCTCCCAAGAGGGGGGTTATACACATGATATTGACGGGATTCACTTATGGGGATTCCAACAACGCGGGAAAGCAACATGTTTGAGCTGCTAACAAAAAGAGGGAGGAAGTCGGGTTCATGGCCATTGAACCCACCATCATATTTGGGTCGAGAAATATCACATTGGTACACATTCCTCATAATGATGCGTTGATGGTCTCTGCGGAGGTCGCTGAATATGAAGTCCAAGTCCAACATATATTCATTGGTACGGGGAGTTGGTGGATGTGATATTTTATGACTTCTTCAAGATTTTATGGACTTGGAGGTGGAGCTAAAAGAGATTAGTACATTGTTGTTTGGGTTTAATGGAATTGAGGTAGTTCCCATGGGGTAGGTTACTCTGCCAATGGCTTTAGGAGAGGGTTGACCAAGAAAGTGAAGATGGGAAAGTTTTTGGTAGTTGGAGCGGAATCATCTTATAGAGTTATATTGGAAAGACAGAGCTTGAATTCATTCTAGGCGGTGGTGTCCACTTATTACATGAAGACAAAGTACCAAATGAGCTAGCTCGTAGAAAGGAAGAAGATCAACTCACTTTAAGGTCGTGGTATCAGGTGACTGTGAAAGTAGGGCAGCATGTAGCTAAAAGAGTAAGCATCTCGAATAAAGAAGGAAACAAAGATGTTGGTAGTTCTGGCAAGGAGGTAGGGAGGTCAAGGGAAGAAAAAGAAAAATGTGAAATGCAACCGGGGAAAAAGCTGATAGAGGTTCAACTGGTCATAAGCATTGAGGGCAGGAAGATAAAAATCGGGGGAAATCTAGTGGATCCGTTGAAGGGCCAATTCATTAATCTGATCAACAAATTCAAAGATGTGTTTGAGTTTACTCCATAGGAGATGACATGAATTGAGGCAACCATAATTGAACATAGATTGAACATCAACCCTAAAGTTCGACATGTAAACATAAAATGAGACATCATGGAGCTAAAATAGACAAAGTCATCGAGCAGGAGGTCGACAAGCTCTTGAAGGCGGGACATATTGAAATACAATTTTAAGAATGACATTCAAATACGATCATGGTGACGAAGAGAGAGGGTAAGTGGAGGATGTATATTGACTTCAGATATTTGAATAAAACTTGTTTGGAAGACCACTACCTTCTTCCCAAGATCGACCAGCTGGTCAAATCCACCGCGTGGTGCGAGCTCCTAATCATGACGAATATGTCACAAGGTTATCACGGATCTCGTTGGCTCAGAATGACAAAAAGAGGGTTAACTCTAATATAATTTGACATGTGTAAGCTTATAATTTGTTAGAGATAGAGATATATGTTTAATAAGATCCGAACTCATTACCCAAGAGCGCTTGGATGAGATGGCTTGGGTCTCTTCCAGGCTCCAGCTTAACCAGTGGTCTCGTGTTCGAGCCCTGGGAATGCAGCAGTGTTAAAATTCTTGAGGAAGAGCTTTGCCGCCCTTGTGGTCGTACCCGGCTCGATTCCTGATTAGTCAGTTCCCATGTGGATCCGGAAATCGGAAGGTCCCTATACCAAAAAAAAAAAAAGATCCGAACTCATTGGTTCAACCGGGCTAAACCCTTCCATAAAATATATATGAACAAAAATTAGAAAATGGCAATAATCCGAGTAAAACCCAGCTAAACCCATCATCATCCATTTCTAGGGGAGAAAATGCTTGTGCAGCGTTCAATTTCGGTGCTATATACCTGCAAATCTTCATTATATTGTTATCCCAAGAGTTTCTCACTCTTTGCACGCAACAATTCCTTAGCATCAGTGTCTACTCTGTCTTTCTCCACTCGAAAAAGCTCTGACCCTCTCGGGACCCATAAAATCCGAGCCTTTGGAACCGCCTCCGCCGCCGGGAATGGGAAGGACGCAGACACCTTCTTGGCCGAAGAAAGCGTTTCGTGGGCTTCTTTGGGCGTTTCAGATTCAATTTCAACTGCCCTCTCTAAACTTGGGCTGCATAGACCTTCTCTAGTACAGGTTCCCGTCCCTTATTGTTCTTATTATTAGTATCAGTTGGTAATTTATGTTTCTTTTTTCGTTTTTCTTTCGAATTGTTTGTTACTTGTTATGGCTATCTTCTCTTTAAATTTGTAAATATATGTTTACTTGAAATATTTGCTGTAGTTCAGAATTCATGGGACTTAAGTTTGATTTAAAACCGACTTCATTCGTTAATGGTCATACTAATAAATTACTCGATATTATATCTCTCTCGTCAATGCGATGAATGGATTGATGTTTGGGGACTAATATAAGGTTTTGATTTTCATTTAGTATGTTCTTGTCTGAAATTTGAATCTTTATTATCATTATGTGCATCTGTACAAATAAGAAAAGTGAACTCATAAGGAGGAGTAGGAACTAAGTAGGAAATAACCTTTTCAAGTGAATGTCACTGATAATGGAGTATGTTTAAATTACTCACATCTCACTTTTTCTGTTTCGTGGTTGCAAATGAAGTTTCGGTAAGGCACCGTTTGGATTGAGTGAGTTGATATCTAAAGGACTTCAAAATCCATGGACTGCAAATACCTTCAACTTCATTCACTTGCATTTCCTGTCCTGTTGTAATGTGGTTTTGCTGGAAATTTGATAATCTATAACAAAATATAACTTCATCCAGTTGTATATCCATAAAAGTATAAGATTTTTAAGTTCTAGTGATACAATGTTTTATGTCTAAAATAAAATGTGTATTTCTGTAGAGTGCGGTTGTATGTAAGACCTGCGTAGATAAGAGAGATTGAGTGGGATAAAGAAGCGTGGTGTGTAATTGTATATTAAAACAAAAGTCAAAAGGTAGGATTAGGAAGGACTCGGTTTTAGGATGTATTTAACTCCACAGCAGGCGAACTTAAATTAAGCAGGGGTATGAATTCATCAATGTGAGCTATTTATAGTCAACACGTCGTCAAGTTTCGTGAAGGATTTCTAATTTTTTTGCCCAAAGTATACAAGCCAAGTTGGGTCAAATTGAATTTAACAATGATATCCACACAAAGTTTTTATATAGCATGGTGTTCGTTCTATATTCTTTCTTAATAAATACTAAAAATACTACCTCACCAATTGAAAACTCATACATTGAAATCACTATTTAGGCTGCATGTGTACCAGCCATTCTTTCAGGGCCAGATGTGGTGGTTGCAGCCGAGACAGGAAGTGGCAAAACTCATGGGTACTTAGTCCCACTCATTCATAAACTATGTAGTCAGGTTGATGAGTCAGAAAGTGGTCTGGATGATCTGAAAGTTAATAGAAATCATTGTGTATCTCTTGTTCTCTGCCCTAATGTGATGCTGTGTGAGCAAGTGGTTCGCATGGCCAACTCCCTTTCCGATGATTGCGGCCAGCCTCTTCTCAAAGCTGCCGCCATTTGTGGCCGTCAGGTTTGAATCTGACTTATTTATCCCTGTTCATTGATGCCAAAATTGTTATCCGTGAAGTTTGGCCTGATTATAACCGAAAGAACCTCAAAGATATTTATTTTTCCAATTAACCATATTTCTGTGCCCATAAGAGTTTTTTTCACATGAAGCTCCTGATATAGGACCATGTTGACTGCAGGGATTGCCGGTTAAAAAACTGGATATAATAGTATCGACTCCGGTTGCACTTCTCAACTACTTCTACGCAATCGGCCCGGAAAAACGTGGGCGTGATGATTTTATTCGTAGGGTCAAATATGTGGTATCTTTTCTTCTTTGAAAATTACTCGAGTGACTTTTGCACTACTATTGTTTGCTGTCTTAATTTGCTATCATGTTTTTTTAGGTTTTCGATGAAGCAGACTTGTTGCTATGTGGAAGCTTCCAGAACCAAATAATCCGCCTTATAAACATGCTTCGTTTTGACGAGAAGCAGTTGTCAAGAGCTAAAAATGCAGACAATGGGCCACAGAATGCTTTTTATTCGGATTCGGAAGAGGATTTGCAGGAAGACATGAATATGAGTGAGGATGATGGTGAAGATGGCGAGGAGGGGATGGTTGGGAGCTCTCAGAATGGTGGTGAGGTTAGAAGCAGAAAAGATTGGAGGAGGATGAGAAAAGTATATGAAAGAAGTAAGCAATACATTTTTGTTGCAGCCACTCTTCCTGTGAATGGGAAGAGAACTGCAGGTGGGATTTTGAAGCGGATGTTTCCGGAAGCTAACTGGGTTAGCGGGAGTTATCTCCATCGCCAAAATCCAAGGTTCCACATTCTTCTATTTATTGTTTGCAGTTTTAGTCCATTTTCATTTGTTTCAATAATTCTTAGCAAGTGTGTGCTCAATCAATGAAAATGGTGGTTGTTGATCTAATGGAAAATGAAACAATAATATAGCGTTTTCAAATTCAACTAGTTGCTTCTGATTTTTCTTTTGGTGACGTCTCCCAAGTCCCAAATAAATTAGCACTTTTACGGTTTATCTTTATCAAACATCATCTTTCAACATTTCAACTCTTTAGCTGTTATTTGTGAAGCAAGCCAATTATGATTTGATTATTTTAATTGTTCAGTGAAATTAATTTTTTCTCCTGGTACATGTTACTGAAAACACTAATTTCATTAAATCTGTAATAATGATAAGGCTCATAACTTTAGATATTGATTGTTCTCATGACTAACTATAATGTGTCTGACTATTCTCTGAATTGAATTCTTACAAACTGCTTCTGGTCTGCCTTCCGCAACTTCTTAGATCACATCTCATTTCTGAGAGCTATGATTATTATTCCCGCAATTTTGCGTAAACTATTTGTCAATGACATTATTAAAAACCAATCCTCTGCTTGTTTAATTCAAGTTTCGTGGATACCTGGACAAAAAAGACTTGAATACAATTCAATCATAAAAAATGTGAAGCAGAAACCAGTTTCAATGAAAAATAAAAAAATAAACTTGTCCATCTATTTTAGATATTTTACTTTCTGCTGGATACTTTATTTTAATTTTTCTTTTGGTCCTTGCACTGCACTCGCTCAGACTGGAGCAGAAGTGGGTCGAGGTCACGACTTTTACACAGGCGGAAGCACTCATAAATGCTGTAAAGAATGGACTTGAAACCAGTAAAAAAAATTCCGACTCTGAAATAGTGCGGACAATGGTGTTTGCAAACACCGTTGAAGCTGTCAATGCCGTCTCTCATATTTTGATGGCGGCTGGTATGGTGTGCGTGCGTTACCACAGTAACATCTCCCTGGACGAGCGCACAGAGAATCTAATCAATTTCCAGAGGAAAGGAGGCATTTTTGTGTGTACTGATGCCGCTGCTCGTGGGCTCGACATACCAAACATTTCACATGTTATACAGGTACATCCTTTTTTTTTTTTTTAACTGATAAAGGTCAATTTTATGTAAAATGCACTCGGTATCTATGTTTCCTTTTTCCGGGAAGAACAAAAATGGTAAATATTTTTGTAAATTTTTGTTATATTAGGCAGAATTTGCGAGTTCTGCGGTAGATTTTCTGCACAGGGTGGGCCGGACAGCGAGGGCAGGTCAGCATGGCCTCGTCACGAGTCTCTATACCGAGTCGAATAGGCAACTTGTGGCCGCTGTTCGTCAGGCAGAAGAACATGGTTTGCCTGTGGTAATATTTTATGTCTGATCTAGTTTATGTCATTGAATTCTGTTAAAATGTGTGTCGCGAAGTTTGTCCAATCAATATTTGTGTAATTGCTTCATAAGATTCTTCATAAAATTTTTGCACATCTCACTTTTTTCGGTTACTGGAAAAACATCACTACTTATTGTTTCCTTAGCCTCTAGTCAGTACCTTTATCATTCATTTCATGTCAAGTCACTCTAAATTTTATATCATTTTCGAATTTTTGATTTCACACTAATCTGTTCAAACATAGAGTTTGCGACGAATATTATACTATCTTATTGTACCCTCATCTTTTCGAGTAGACACTCTGCTCGTGTGGCTATTAAACTAGATTCATATAAGTTAATGCATCTTCTTTACTTATTGTTGTTATATGTGAGACATAAATAAGTTCCAATCGTAGTCGTATGCTTTCTGATGTACAGTCTCTTACCACCGTTGCATGATCCAAATTTCTTATAGAGAACGACATGCCGCATGTGCCTCATAACCTAACAACCTAACCAATATTCATTTGATTGCAGGAAAATGCATTTAGTAGGAAGAGGGGTTTTCGCAACAAACTTAAAAAGAGAGGTAAATTTTTCTTTTTTCTTTTTGAAGCAGCACTTATGAGACAAAAGAGAGTGGGAAAATAACACAAATCTTACAAGTGGTTAATTACTGTTTTGAACGCATTTTGGTGGACCATTATAATTATGAATAATCACAAAAAGATTTAGTTTAACCCCCAAAAGACCCACTTATCTTTTATGAATGTAACATGTCCCTAAGGTTATGAACTCGCACATACTTCCCTTGAGAGGATGATGCAGTTTGTAAGATTAAAAACAGATGCCATGGACAAGTTGTAGTTTTAAAAGGCAGTTGATCAGTGTTTGATAATTAAGCTAATTTCAGTAGATTTCTAACTAACATTCATAACGAGGAGATTGAGTTACAAAACTATATTAATGAAACAAAGAAACTGTAGTTATTATTCAAAACTCCAAAATACTCCTTTGTGTACTACAAGTACTCCTTCAGGTTTTTATTTGCTCGACATCTACCCTCCTATTGATGGTGCATTTCGGAAAATAAAAGCAAGCATGAAGGTTGTTATGTCGATGGTTTTTCGTTTTTGTTTCCTTTCTCCATGGTTTAATGTTTCCTCTTTATTTCTTATATTAGGTCATAGTCAACAACAAGACGGTGGATCATCAGTTGAACATCCAATTCCAGCATAGGTACCTTACTCGGTGACGAAATCAAACTCTAACTTGATCAAGAGTTTGTAATATCAGTAAGCCGAGCTTTTTACTTTTACCTGTTTGATTCCATCTTAGCATTCAGTTGAAATACCAGTTGTGGTCCAGTTTATACACAACCCATATCAGAAGACTATCGTTTCTTTGTAATGATACTTGTGGAGTGAATGTCAAGGTAGAAAAAACGACACTTGTCGTATTAATATAATAGTATCATGGTTGCATAGTTGCTTCCGATCCATACTATCATTATATCTCAGTTCAGTTTTAACACACATAAAACTACTAGAGCCGATTTTGATTTTTCTTCAAGTGGTCGACGAAATCATGGATGGCCCTATCCGAACTCCCGCCCTCATCACAAGCCCTCTTAGCCAAGTCACTCCACCTCCTAACATTCCCCCTAATCTCCTCACATCCCATCACCTGGTTTAGACAAGACAAAAGCTCGTCCCTCGTCACAACCCCATGCTTGTCCTCTCTAGCCCTCACCCCTATACCCCACACCTCTATAAACCTTGCGTCTGTCATCTGGTCGGCCCACTGGGGCATGCCCACCATAGGCACCCTGAGTGATAGCCCCTCGAGAGTTGAGTTCCACCCGCAGTGGCTCACAAAGCAGCCGATCGACGGGTGGGCCAGCGTCTCCAGCTGGTTGCACCACGACACGATCAGGCCTTTGTCTTTGGTGGAATTTGAGAATTCGGGCGGGAGCTTTTCCCGTTCGGTATCCCTCACGACCCAGAGGAAGTGAGAGGCTGAGTGGGCCAGGGCACATGCCAACTCGTGTGTTTGCTTGGTGGTGAGGGAAACCATGCTGCCGAACGAGACGTAGATGACTGACTTGAGTGGCTTAGTCTCGAGCCAGGATGAGCACTCTTTGTTCAGCGGCTTCCATAGGCTGGCGCCGTAACCCTTGTCCCCTTGGATTCTGCCGTCAAGGTATGATGATGGCACCATTGGGCCTATCAGTTTTGCTGGCCATATATTTCCCACGCTTTTTGCTTCCTTTTTTTTTTTTAAAAAAAAGAAACACTATTAAGCACCAAGTAATGAGTAATGCTATGAGCACATAATATTGTACATAGCGGTGCATAACACTCACATTGAGTAGGACCGACCAAAAAAAAAAAAATCAAGTGGACCCCACTCCGTGTGAGTGTTATGTACACCTCTATGTACATTTATTATGTACTTCTAGTATTTTCCTTCTTCACCGTACCATATCATGAATACACACACACAAACACAGAGACATTACCTGGCCTTCCAACTCCTCAAAACTGTTACAGAAGACGAAATCTGCCTCGTCCAGGTTGGAGAACTGGCTCAACTTCATCGCCAGGTAGGCCGGGTAGCTCTCCGGCTCCCTAATGAACCCCGGCAGGTCCTCCAGCCCCAGCGGCGGCAGCCCCGGCAGCATGATCTTCCGCCCCTCCCCAACATCCGGGGGCAGCTTGAGCGTGCCCCCGTGCACGTGTCCGAACACCGCGGAAACGGCCGCCGAGTTGGTGAAGAAGGCGGCCCCGTGCACGCCGTGGGCCCGGGCCACGTCCAGAGCCCACGGTAGGAACGCGTCGTACACTACGCAAGTCACCGGGTGGTCGGCCCCCTCGATGAGCTCCGACAAGGTCCTCGACCCGTGGGCCCGGAAGGAGTCGAGGTAGGCGCTGCAGTTGCGGGCCTCCGAGAAGCCGGCCCGATCGAAGCCGTCCGAGATGGGGCAGACTGCCACGCCTGGGGCGTAGATGGAGGCAGCGGTGTAGTGGGTGGCGGCAAGGGTGGTGCGGACGGCCTTGGAGGCGAGGCGCTTGGCGAACTGGAGGAGGGGGTTGATGTGGCCCTGGCTGGGGTACGGGATGAGGATGACGTGGCACGGGCTTTCTGCTGCTGTTTTCTCCATTTTCTTGATGATTGAATTGATTGTTGTGGGGGGTGAATGAGGCGAAGAGGGCTTACTTATAGGCATCGTTGAGGTGTGGCAATTTTGTACGTGCAAATAAAGTAGAAAATATTATTATAATAATAATAATAATTATTATGATTATCGGTTTTGCTGTGGAGCCAACAGTTGACTCTATAGTGGAGTCAACCTTCTATATACGACAAATAAATCTACCATATTCTTTGATTATTTAAAGAACATTAATATAATTCTATTAATATGGTAAGTTTATTTGTTGTATATAGAAGGTTGACTCCACTATGAAACCAACTGTTAGCTTAATAGCAAAACTGATATTATTATTATTATTATTATTATTATTATTATTATTATTGTTATTATTATTATTATTGTTGTTGTTGTTGTTGTTGTTGTTGTTGTTAATTAATGTGGAGTTAACATTAATTCAGTCAAATGCTTTTAAATTGAAAAATTCAAATTCTAATTCAGGTGAGACAAAAAATATTCGGAACATCATCAAATATTTCATGGAGAAATTAATCCGTGATGTCGTGATGATTAATGATACCTATTTTGCGTGCGTAAGCTGACGTTTACGGCTATCGTCACAGTCTTACGTAACGATAATTACATCATCATGAATGATGTCATCACTACACCTTTGTGGCCGCTACCACATTACTGTATGCCATGTTGCGGTCTCCCGGTCTACCCCACTTGTATGACATGAGTTGTCAAAGAAAGAATGTGACAAAGATATCAATCAATCGTATTTAAGTTGTTAGATGCAATTCAAATTTTCCAAAATAAGACATTTTATGTCACTATATAAAATTCGATACTTATCATTTCGAGTGTGATGTGGTCGTTAGTAGCAGCTCATGAAGGAACCGGTTGTGACCCGGATTCTAGTTACATTCAGCTGGGTAGTCCAATCTGGTAGGCGCAGTCTGTGGTACCTTTAGAGTACATGGGTGGTGGGCGAAGGTTTCTGGTAGGCACAGCCCATGGTACCTTTGGAGTACATGGGTGGTCGGCGGGGGCTAGTTCAACATGAACTAGGCAGCACCTGGGCACCTAGGTAGCTGGACGCCCCATTGAGGTGACCAGAGTCCAAAGGGGTATCATACTCAAGTCTTAAAGAGATTCGTAACCTCAAGGACTCTTTGAATTTTGACCTAATCTGAGGAGAAGACTCATGGTATGATAAGAACTCTACAGCCTCTACATGTCTTCATCTATAAAAGGGGCGCAGGTTATTTCATTTACACAACACACACATAAAAATTCTCTCGTTATTCTGCCGTTTTTCCTTCGGACCACCACTGACTTGAGCGTCGGAGTATTCGCGCCGGGACCACTCCCGACGTGTTTTGCAGGTACCGGCGATCAAAGAGACATAACCCGGTTCGAGGAGGAGCGGTCCAGCGGTTCAAGTGTTGGTGACATAACAGAGTGTTTAGAAGGCAATTCCTGAAGATATAATACTATAATATTATTTATTTGTTTAAAGAGATTAATCAAAACCTACTTCCACTGTTCTGAGACTTGGACTGGCTCGACGAGTCAACTCACGGTCGGGACTGGTCGGGTTGATTGTTTGGACCTGGTAGCAAAGGACTTGGTCAAAAGTCGGTGGACTCGGGTATTGACCCGATCATTAAATATATTTTATTTTTTTATGTACCTTTTATTTTTAAAAATAAAATTATGTATGTGTGTGTATATATATATATATATATGTGTGTGTGTGTGTGTGTGTGTGTGTGTGTGTGTGTGTGTGTGTGCCATTCCCCATTCTGTAATTAATGAAGACAGGATCCAGCTCACTACTTATCTACTTTGGTGGACATAGAAAGCTAGGAACTTGTGGGTGTTTCAAGGGCTTTGGAGATCAGAGAAGGCAGTTATCAGCATTGCCCTTGAGAAATGGTTGGAGTTTGGCAAGTGACTAGCAGCTGATGGTTTTGTGGTCTCGAGGTCTGTAGGTAGCTTATTTTGTTGCTGTCTTCCTTTGTAGTTAGGTAGTTTCTGTTTTGTTCTTGTTGTAGTTGACTAGATTAGGGCTTTGTCAGTGATCTATGTCATTTGTTTTGCTCAGATAGGAACATAACCCCAGGCTCTAAGCTTTGTATTAGTCGGGGATTATGAACTTATCTGATGTTCGTTGGTTTTGGATCTAGGACACTTGGTGTTTGATGCAGATATATTATTATTATTATTATTATTATTATTATTATTATTATTATTATTATTATTATTATTATTATTATTATTATTATTATTATTATTATTATTATTATTATCAATAGTTAGTAGCTTGGTGGACAAGTTTGCTTTTAGGGTTGTAGTGTCTTATTTAAAGACTTTTTGTCTTTGTTATCTGGGAGTTGATTTTGAATAAGAAAATGAATTAATTGTGAATTTTACGTGTTTTACGAGAGAGTATCTCGTTTACTCGTATTTTCCCTTTCGTTTACGCTTCCCTACATCAGTTGGTATCAGCAGTCAGTACGATTCGCGATGTCGCCGGGACGAGAAGATGCTGCAAACAACCAACGTGATGCCACCTTCCACGATCGGTTTCAACAGATTGACTACCGATTTCAAGAGTTGGACGTGCGTTTCACGAATTGGTTTGCCGATCTTTCGACGGGGATCGAGGATTCACATTTGACGCTTAACAACGTGGTTGTTTCGGAATTGCAAACGAATCGCGATGGAACTGTGGGCCGTGGCTTTCGCGGGGGAGACAGAGGCGGTTATGGGGGAAGCAACCATGTCGGGGCGCCCCGGCAGTGGTCCCCACCACCTCTGAACGGCTTCGTGGACGGCTACGATCAACGCGACGACAAAGGCAGGCGCGAGGAGGCTGTCTTCGCCGGCGGATATCAGGCCCGACGCGATTGGGTACATGATCACGAATATGGTCCATGGGAGGGCCCGTTTCGCGTGGACATTCCCGATTTGGATGGAGAACAACATGACGGACCATTGTACGACGGTCCGCCGATTTTCGATGAGGAGCCTCCGATGCCAGAGGATGAAGCTGTAATTGTTGCTATTAATACCGTTGAATTTGATGTGTTCTTGGTGGCTGCATTGTGCAGTATAGAGAATTACATGGGGCATGAGTTTGACACAATTTTGTCATATTTTAATTCGTGTTTCATACCCCATGAAGGTGGTGTTGAATTTTTTAGTTTTATGATGCCCGAGGGTGTTTGGGTTGGAAGTAAGGATCCTATGTTGTGTGGGTCGGCTAGGGTGGACGTTGGGAGACATTTAATTTTCGTGATCGATAGGGGGAAACGTCGGGCGATCATTGGCATGGGTACGACTCCAGTGTCGGCACGTTTGGTCCGGCTTCGAGGGCGAAGCCTTCCGAACTGGGGGAGGATGATGCAGATATATTATTATTATTATTATTATTATTATTATTATTATTATTATTATTATTATTATTATTATTATTATTATTATTATTATTATTATTATTATTATTATCAATAGTTAGTAGCTTGGTGGACAAGTTTGCTTTTAGGGTTGTAGTGTCTTATTTAAAGACTTTTTGTCTTTGTTATCTGGGAGTTGATTTTGAATAAGAAAATGAATTAATTGTGAATTTTACGTGTTTTACGAGAGAGTATCTCGTTTACTCGTTTATCCTTCCCATTCGTACGTTTCCCTACATCAGTGTTCCTCTGTTATTGGACTAATTAGTCCCCCCTCATGTACAAATTGTTTTGAGATATAAAACCTATCGTTTTGGAATATATATATATATATATATATGTGCGTGTGTGTGTAATAAATATTTATTATAAATTACAATACTATTAAGACTTTAGGGTACAAAATTTACATATAAGTTGATGTGCCGGAGACCTAGACCTAGGTTGAACCGGTAATATAAAGATTCGATCGTCCATGAGTCGCCAACTACCTGCAAAACAAGTGCCGGAGAAGTTCTCGGCGTGAGCACTCAGATGCTTAAATCAGTACAGGGGAAGAAGAAGGTGATAATAATATGCTTTGTATGTAGAGAATTATAGAGTGTTTAGAGAGTTTACATTGCACCTCACTCTCTTTTTATAGGGGAATACCTTGGTGCTCAAGATTTAGCTGTCTCGGCTACCCAGCTGCCTCGATCAACCTGTACGTAACCGCCCAGCTGGGTGTGATCCTTACCTTGATCTTGTCCTTATCATCATTAGATTCTTTATTATTCTGATTATGTGTCCTATTATCTTGATTATGTCTCCATGCTCTCTGGTTCCCAAGTTCTCACAGGTCCCTCGATAACAAGTGTCAATAGATCGAAGTCCCTCAAGTCGTCTTATCTTAATGATTATTGACGAATCAAGTTTTTAGGTTTGTTGTATCATGTTTCTTGTCTCGTCATGTAGGTCATCAGTTGGGTGTTGGTGAGTCTCAGTAGTTTAGGTTGCTTCATTGAGTTATATCAGGTTTTCTGGGCTTAGGTCGTGCATCCTCAATAAGTCATCCATCTTGTCTCTAGTCAACTCGCTCTGGCTTCCCCCGTATACATATGTTTTCCATAAATCGACCTGGTCGATTCTTGGCTAGTCGACCTATTTATACTTGACATTACTCTGGTTAGCTAAGTTGTGGCTATATCATAAATAATTTATTTTTATTATATTATGTATATTTATAATGTATAAATAATATAAATGTAATTCAAAATTTTACAAAATTATTTTTCCAGTTCAGCAATTGGCCCGGTGACCCAATGGTTGGACCAGTTACTGGAGTCCAGCTCGGATCAAATCACCGGTTCAGATTTAAAACTATGCTACTTTTAATAACTTTAACTTTTCTTTCTTATTTATTACAAAAAAAAAAAATGGATATGATATAACACTCATATTAACTCGGTGGACCAGTTAGAGTGGTTAGCTCGAACTAATCGGCAGGTCACTCGCAGCTCGATAACAAGGTTTAACTTCGTTAAGGAGCTCAATATGTCAGCTTTATGAACAACTCAACCATACTGAGAGGTAAGGGACTAACCTCATTAAGGAGTTTGGCTGAGAGACATGCCCGTAGAGACCTAAAAGGAGGTACTCAGGCTTTGACCAGGCTGCTTAGTGATGCGCTAAGAGGTATGGTGGAGAAGTTAGAATGTGGGTGTTGTGACCTAAGAATCAAATAGATTATATTAGGAGAGTATATAGAATCCCGTTAATATGAGAAAGTGTATCTCGTATAAGGATATGAGATTTGAGAGATGTATCAAACTAAGAAACGAGATACGCGTATATCTCTTTCCTAGTAACGAATAACGTGGGGATAAAGACAACCTCTTTATAAAAGGATGTTCTCGGGTTCTTATAGACTGTCCATGCAAAAATACACTTTAAAATAATAGATTATAATCTTAAAGTCAAATCTCTAACTTGAGTGCCGTAGGTTTTCTGTCGGGACCACTACTGACGTATTTTGCAGGTCACCGGAGCTCGAGTCAAGAGGTGGTTCTTTGACATCACCATTTTAACTCTTTTCTGAGGGAATTTGGACATCAAATTGGCATTATCTACGCGAGGCCAATTTACTACGCTATTTTTTCACAACTACAAAGGTAATAACAAGCGCATGGCTGAAGAAAGTTTAATAAAGAATCTGGATAAGGATAAAGATGAGGCTTGGGCATCCCGAATCCTTCTCATAATGGCTGCAACCTAGTTGATTGAAGGGGACGAGTGCCTAGGTCACGTCGAGGGTAACTTGCCCGACCCATACCGTAACTTGACCTTAGCGACGAATCTCGTGGTATGCTTTGTAATCAGACAGAATAAATCAAATCCACCAATTGAGACACTGAGGAAATATAACCAATAAACTTAGGTCGTCGTGTATAGTACATGCCACTCAAGAGGAAGGGAGGGTCGAGGACCAACATGTTGAGGTCCCAAATGATCGCTCGACCTCGAGTAGATGACAAACGTAGACATGGGAATCCAGAGGGATGAGAGGCTCAACTGGGGGATAATATCATCAAACTCACAAGAAAAAAAAAAAAAAACGATTGGAAAGATTCATAGCCGAAGCAGTAGCTCAAGCTCGAGCACCTGCTCAGCCAAAACCCTATCAACCATTAGTCGTAGGTCAATAAAAGAGTTGATGGTGAGAAGGCCATATCCACAACCTCCCCAAGTACGACATCAAGACCCGCCAGGAACGCCAACCTATAAGATTAGTAGCCCAGTTGAGGGAGTTGCAGGAAAGGGTGGAGGACAGGTCGGCATCCAAAGTCCACGAGCATCCATTTGCAGAAGGGGTGTTAGAGGACGACGTCCTCTTGAACTTCCACAAGCTAAGCCTAACATATAATGGGATAATCGATCCAGCAAGGCACTTGAGGAGCTTTGAGAATATAGCAGTAGTGCAATGTTATAACGATGTAGTTTGTTGGCGAGCATTTCTAACGACTCTAAAAGGGGTCGGCGCTAGATTGGTTCCATCTTGTATCGGCTGGATCAATCTGCAGTTTCTATATGTTTAGCTTGTAGTTCATCTATCTGTTCTATAGAGCTATGAAATATAAGAAGACCTACCCAACCTTAATCAACATGCAACAAAGAGAATGAGAGACTCTAGGAGTACATAGCTCGGTACACCAAAATACATAGAAATACCTCGACTTCAAAGGAAATCAAAGCGGGAGGCTTGACCAGAGGTCTTCGACCAAGAGCATGTTTCAATTCTCTCGCCAAAAGGCCAGCGAGGTCGTATGACAAACTATTGTTGCGTTATGCAAAGTACATCAATATGGAGGAGGACGAATCCAGTTTCTTGCTAAACGACAAGGTCAAGGCCAACTCCCTAATGATAAACACCGACCAGATGATAAGAGGTCTTCATGTAGTGAGTCAAATGGAGAGGACCGGGGAAAGTTCGGTTATCATTATAGGCAGTGTGTCGCCGCTAGTTCTACCTTAGAGGAAAGAATTCAAATCATTGAAGATGCTGGGATCTTTAGACGACCTATCTCTCTCTATCTTATGTCAGACTTGTTCATATGATAAACTCCGTTATTTATCTTTTGATAATTATGGTATATGATTTTTCGTAAAGAGGTATCGTGTGTAAGACGAGTTTACATATTGTGGAATCTAATAGTAGTATTAATTCTATGGGTTTATTATGCCAAATCGAATCCCTTTGTAATTTATTCGAAATTACATGCTTCCTTCAATATTTTAAAAAATGCATGATCAAACTCTCTTATATTTACATTTTGGTTTCTTAAGCTACCCACCAAATTAATAACATTAACTTTTCACCCTTTTTTTTTTGGTTACTTTACATAATATTAAATTGCACGAAACACCCTTATATTTTGAAAAATTACACAATAAATCTTATAATACATAACACGAAACACCTTTATATTTTGAAAAATTACACAATAAATCTTATAATACATAACTAAAATGTAAGGAAGATGATTCAAACTTAAGACCTACTTGAAGTTAGATTGTAGAGTATAACATAACCAATAAGCCAATGTTATTCGTGTTACTTTTTTTTTTTAAATGAAAACACCCCAGGAGGGTGGTGGGTTAGGCCAGATCCCCAATCTGTATATATAAAAAATCCTAAATTGGCTGAAAAATCACACAAGTCCAATGTCTGATATACATCAAGACAACCGAAAAAAATAAAAATAAAACCAGAAAAAAGAAAGAAGACAAGAAAAAACTGACAACAACATCAGCAATACAAAGATAATAGGGTGGGCAAAAAACTGGATTTCCCGATCCCGAACTGGACCGAAATGGTCCCGTTCCGAAAAAAAGGATCCAATCGATTTTTAAAATTTTCGTACTGTTCCCGGTGTTGATACCCAATTTGGCTCCTATTAATTAAATTATAAACGAAATAATAAAATACGTCTCGATAACCGAGGAGCCGGAGATACGAGATAAACAAATATACTAGCAGGTACACCAGACTGATCATCTAAAAGCCGACCGAGTCCCCATATGGAGAGTCTGTCCGTTTTCGAGCCGAACAGAACACGAAGAAGCCGCCCCCGGGATATATCCCAATTGCCGACAAGACAGATGCCCGTCAAAATTGATTATAGTTATAAGCGGGTCCCCCACGATAACTATTTTACATTAAATAATGATGTATTATCATGGGTCCACTTGTAAGATGATGAAGCAAGTATATATATGTAAAAATATGAGAGAGAAGGGGGCCTCTTCTTCCCACTTTTCTCTTCTCCTCCCAACTTCTTCTCTATCTCTCACTAAGAAATAAAAGAGCAAACACCATTTTTATCTATATCGTTCTTCAATTTCATACAAGTAATTCGACTCTTATTTAACAGTTGATCGTCCGATTTTCGACATCAACACCTGGTACCGAACCGGTTGAAACAATGTCGGTATCGAGTTTTATAAATTCTTTCTCCAGCCATCCCGTTTGTCTCATTTTATTTGTTTGTTCAAAAATATTATATAAATATATATTATACATTATTTAAATTTATGTTAGTACTAACAGGCTTGGAGTTGGTGTTTTACAGAGTTTCTGTTTTAATTTAGTCTTAATAGGCTTAAGGCTTTGCATTTTATTAATGAAAGCCCATTGCAATTGGCCCAAAAAATGAAAAAAAAAATTAAATTTTAAACATACCCATTTAGTTTCAGTAGCTTTTTTTTTTTAATGCAGAATGCATGATTGCAGTTTAATTTGTTGGTATGAAAGGAATCGAAGTTTTTTTTTTTTTTTAAGTGAAACAAGGAATAGTTTGAATTTGAACATTTTTTTTCCCGTTTTGTCCCGGTCCCGAAACGTTTTGTCCCGGTCCGGATCGATACTGATCCTTTTGGGATGAGGTCTCGTCCCGGACAGGTTCAAAAAACTGGGACAGTACCAGGATAGGTTAAATTCTGGACCGTCCCGGACTGCGCCCACTTCTAAAAGATAACAACTTCTGGTCCGGGAAGAGTCCAGGCAAAAAATCAGCATCACAGGAGAGAAGATGCACCAAAAAGGTAGGCACGACTACACAAATCTGAATGAGGGGTATCCCATCTGGTTCATCCATATAAGGGTACGAAGGCTAAGAGGAATATCGTCAGGATAGAGTATGCGCCTCTGGGGGGTGGAGCACCCGATGCCCGCAGGAAGTCTGCAGGTTGGTTCCCCTCGCAGAAGATGTGCGAGATCCGAAAGTGAATCGACCGAAGTGTGGCTCTAATAAGCATGAGAGGATGTTGATTCTGCCACGTGCCCTGATGGCCAAAAGTCAAGAGACATGTGACAACGACAACATTAAACTCTATCCAAAATGTGAGAGGAGATCGAAGCAGCAATCTGAAGACCGATCTTAAGCGCCTGAACCTCCGCATCATAGATTGAACAGCCCGAAGAGGGGCATGAAAAGCGATAATAAGAGCACCGCTATGGCCCCTAATCAGACCCCCACTTCCGGCGACTCAGTAAGTCGGTCAAACGATTCGTCAGTGTTTAGCTTAACCCAAAGAGACTCGGGTCTCAACTAAACAACAGCTCTGGGCGAGGATGCTGGACATGCGGCAATGAGGGTGGTGCAAAGCGATGAAGTGGCATGCAGCCTGTCCAGTCTCTCGGCGTGAGTCTGCCCAGAGATGTGAGGAGAGAAAGATGTTTGTCAACCTGCAAAATAATGTGAGAACACAAAAAGGTAATATCCTTATGCTTCGCATTATTCTTTTTTGTTTAGGTGGACCAAAGGATCATACAAGGAATAAGGAAGCCCGCGTGGGCTTCGCCTCTTTTGGGTGGTGGGATCTGGGCCTCCGATTGGGCCCCTTGTGGTGGTGTTGGGCGGAATGCGAGTCCTCAGAGGGGTGGAGCTCCGGTCGCTGCAGCTTTTTGGTCGTGGTGGACGGGGTTGAGGGATAGACCCACCTTCACCCTCCCCTGCTCGGCTAGTGGTGTTAGGTGGCGGGGGAACCTGAGATCGGCTAGTGGTGTTAGACGAGTTTGGGTGGTTCGGTGTGGAGGCTGGTTGATTCTCTTTCGGTTGGAGACGGGTCAATTCGGGTGTTGATATCATTTTCTGTAAGTCGGATTAAGCGACACTAATCCGTTGATCGAGACCAATATGATGATGATTAGAGTTCATACAAGCACGAGACACTTCCACCAGCTTCGAGATGATTACACAATGAAAGATTCAGCAGAAACCGACATCCTTACTAAGTTGACCGATATCACATGTCGGTCAACACATGTCGGTCAATACATGTCGGTCAACACATGTCG
>CACSLK010028053.1:4740586-4754112 GCA_902706635.1 Striga hermonthica | reverse complement strand
GAAAAAAAAAAAAGGGTGATGGCGTCCAACAATATGGTCCTACTCGTTTTTATCCCACTCCTCCTCCACCTGATTCTGGCGGCAGAATCTAAGCTCAGCCCCGACTACTACCAGAAGACTTGCCCCCAATTCTCTCAGATCGTCCAGCAGGTCGTGGCCGACAAGCAGCTCGCCATCCCCACCACCGCCGCCGGCACCCTCCGCGTCTTCTTCCACGACTGCATTGTCGGCGGCTGCGACGCCTCCCTCCTCGTCTCTTCCTCTCCCTTCAACACCGCCGAGCGCGACAACTCCATCAACCAGGCCCTCCCCGGGGACGCCTTCGACCTCATCACCCGCACCAAGACCCGCCTCGAGCTCGCCTGCCCCGGCATCGTCTCGTGCGCGGACATCCTCGCCGAGGCCACTCGCGACCTCGTCTCCATGGTCGGGGGCCCTTACTACCCCGTCCGCCTCGGCCGCAAGGACAGCCTCGACTCCCGCGCCGCCGACGTCCCCGGCCACGTCGCCCTTCCCAACATGACCATCTCTGCCATCATCGCCATGTTCGAGGCCAAGGGGTTCACCGTCCAGGAGATGGTGGCGCTCACGGGGGCCCACACCATCGGCTTCTCCCACTGCTCCGAGTTTGCCGAGCGGATACTCGACGGGCACGACGACCCGAGCATGAACCCGGAGTATGCGCGCGGGCTCAGGAAGCTGTGCGCGGGGTACCGTGCCGACCCGACCATCGCGGCATTCAATGACCCGATGAGCCCCGGGAGGTTCGACAACACGTACTTTGTGAACCTGCAGAGAGGGATGGGGCTGCTGGCGAGCGACCAGGCCATGGCCACCGACCCGAGGACGAAGCCGTTCGTCGACCTCTACGCTAGAGATGAGAAGGCGTTCTACAAGGCGTTTGCACACGCCATGGAGAAGGTGAGCGTGCACAACGTGAAGACGGGGAAGAAGGGGGAGGTCAGGCGCAGGTGCGACGCCTTCAATTCCATGCACATCTGAGCTTGCTTAATTATATTAAGAAGGATTCGTTGGGTGTTTGCCTATGGTGATTGACTTTATGGTGATTGATTTTATTAGTGTTGGAGAGGGGAAAAAAATTAAGAAATTATGAAATAAAAATAATAATATGGGTTGATTTACGTACTTGTGTGATGACATTGATGTATTGTGGATTGGTATTTTTTTATTTTTTTTTTTATTTTTATTTTTTAAAGTTGTGTTTGAACATTGAATTGCATGTCTTGGTACGTAGATATGTGTAATTGATTTTACTTTCTCATTATAATATAATATTCTTTGTGTTTTATTTTTTTTTAAACATAATTCATTAAATAAACATATAATTACAAATAGTTAATTGGCCGACCGAAACCAGCTAAAAAAGCTGACTATAGAGACCAACACGACGAGATTGTAGCTTAGAGAACACAAAAAACTAAACAAAAACAAAAACAAAAACAAAAAAACAAAACAAAATAAAAGCTCCAACAAAGGCTTAAAACTCTCACGAAATGATTCCGTGATGAGATAGTAGCCTTCTATGTACGTAAAACTGTATCAAAAGCAGATTATTCAACAAAATATAATAATTTTACATAATTGATATTTCCGTATGGAAGAGAATTAATATAAATCATGAAGTCGAATGACAGTTTGATACACATGAACGATTTATGAAATTTCTAAGAAAATTCATTGACGTGCTCACAACAAATGTTAATAAGAATCGGAATAATTTAGAAAAAAATAGATTCATTACCTAGAAATCGAAGATGTGTGTCAAAGAAAGCCCGTGAAACAAATAATTTGACAAAATCGCAAAATATAGTCATTATCTTTTAACGGTGGCAATAATAGCTAGTAACTCTTAAAATTACGGTTTATTACTTAAATCTAATAGCTAGTAACTCTTAAAATTACGGTTTATTACTTAAATCCGGCCAAACTCGACGGAATTGTGTTGAAATTTGCACACACGGATGAAGTGGACTCCATGTAGCTAACACAATCAAACTCAGGCCAACCTAGTACATAAACTTCGGCCACACACGTCTTTCTTTCGAAAAGGGGAAAATGGGGCAAAAAAATAGTAGAAATTCAATTAAGCTTCTTGTTTGTGTGAAGCAGTTCAATTTATGGCGTCAAGATTGAAGCTTGAACTAGATGTCTAACAACACCAGGCATCCATATTGTTGTTGTATACTAAAAGCTGAATTCCGAACTCTCCCAATAGTGGAAGAAGATTTTTCTCGTACCTCTATTGGAAACCATAAAATATTCGAAGTTCACGAACTCAGAAAGATGACATAATCTACATTGAATAGAGCATACCAAGATACATTTAAAAGAGTTTATTAGTTTCCTCAGATTTCATAGTCTTTTTTTTTCGAAACAATAGATTATATTCAGCAAAAAGATGATTACAAGATAAAGTCCGAATGCTATAGCTAGACAGAACCGGTGGAAATCTAAGAGGAGCGCGAAAGATCAAATCTAATTATTTTGGCTTCCATAATTTTATTGAATTTGCGTTGTTTTTGCGCAACACACGACTCAAAAATTTCATCTTCCATTTCCAGTATTACCTGGCTCCACACAGACCACGACATCCCCATTTAATTACACAAAACTCTATCAAATGAGAAGTTTGATTTACAACACAAGGAAATCCTTTTCAAGGCAGACTTTGGAAAAAAAAAAAGGGAAAAATATTGGAAAGGTTGATATTGTTACACTACAATCGGTACGACAAATTCAGTCCATCCCACAAGGCTTCCTTTTGTCGACCTTTAGACGAAGATTGAACCATTTCTTCTTCTTAGACCTGTCCCTAGAATACTTATTCTCCCTCATGAGGCCGTCGTCACTTTCCTTGAACGTGGCCTTGTTCTTGCTTCTACAACTGCTACGCTTTATTCGTGGGGTAGTTGTGTAGGAAGCATGGACATCATTCCTCTCCTTGAGCAGCTCATCAATCTGGTTAAAAATAACAATTCTAGAGTAAGTTGGTTCGAAGATGAAAAGGATGATCAACAAAAACTACCTGAGGGTCGGGAGTAATAATAAAGAAACCCATTGATGACAGAAATTTCAAAATCACAAGAAAATGTTTGAGGTTCAATTTTGCCTTATATTTAAAAGGCAGGTGTAATTTTGCCTCGAGTAAAAGGGGAACTAATAGATGGAATTGAATATATCATGTATTTTATGCAATTGTTGCTATCTTATAAATAGCAACAATTGCATAAAATACATGATATATTCAATTCCATCTATTAGTTCCTCCCTTTTCCTATCAGGCGGTTCTTCAGGTTAACAGAAAGGATATTAAGTCCACCCCAGAGGTTCAGCTCAAGTACTAATAGAAAGACTAAACTGAACAATAGCACCTCCTATGTGTTCATCTACCCAACAAATATCTTTACTTGAGGGCCCATATTTAAAAATCGAAGCGACAGAACATCTTGTATTTTTCGCTAGTAAATCATTAATTTTTTATCCCTTTCGCTAATTAAACACTTTAATATAAAGGTTATTTTTTTGTAATCAACTCAGAATTGAAATCTGTTTCAATGCAAGACTTCTTTCTGGATAAGAATTACTAGCGAAAACTTACAGCTTGCATTTCCTGTGAATATCTGTTAGTCATCTCGGTAAATTGAGCGAGAACCTGTAGACGAATAGACGATCCATATGGAAATGAGGAAAAAAAAAATAAAAAAATCACATATGTTCACAAACATTTCTTTGCTAGAACACAGACCTCTCTATATTCAGTTTCAAATTTAGAAAGTTCAGCCCTTTTTGACAAAATTTGAGCTTCCACAGATCTAAGATCCTCTTTCTCCTCCAAAAAAGGTGCAGCAGAAAGAACTTCTATGGTGTAGCTTACGTTTCTAAAAAAATTGTCTCCTGCAGGAACACCAATATAAGCCCATAGGAGGACAGCAATGGTTAGCCACTATCCCAGCATAAACTAATCTATCCCTGAACTTTAACTTCTCTTCCAGAAGCCATGCTATTTGAAAATAACAAATACTTCCGCAATAATTATTCAAATTACTATATGTAAAAAATTTGACACGTGAAGGGGGCATATGTGATTATGTTAGAGCAGGGTGTTGATTGTTATTTTCTAACAGATATATGCAAAAAAATTTATAAGAAATGTAGTTACCATAAACTGCAAAATAGTGAATGCCAGCTTTCAGTTCATTAATTTCACAAGGCTGAAACCCATCTAGCATTTTGAAAAAAGCAGCATCTGGATCTTTTGCAGCTGCCGTCTGTGGATCAGTATAAACGAGAAAATGGAAACTAATCACATAATTTGATGATTATATAATAATGAAAAAGGGGGAGAGTATCAAGATTACTTACAGAGCTATGAGCAGGGTCCATCCGGTAAACAGGGAATCCAAGAAAATACATCCCAGCAGATGTAACCTTCCCAGCTTTCGAACTATCCTCCTATAGATAAGAAAGTACTGTAATTTAATGGCAATAGGTGAAGACGCATAAGCCACGTTTATAAAGAAAATATTATTTAAGATACCATAGGGGAACATTCACAACAATAATAAGCATACCAAGAACAAGTTGGGAATAAGAAAAAGTCAGTAGCAGCCTACAGAGATAGGGTGCAAGGACACAAGTTTTTTTGTGGTATATTGTGTCGGCACGAAATAATGAATGAAGGAATAATTAATAATGTAAGAATATTTGCTCTGCCTATTGATATTTAGGACCGGACAGAAGGAAAGCTAGATAATGGAAATAGAGAGCCAACCTGTATAGAAAGATTTAATCCACCATTATCTTCCTTATCGAAGTATAATAGCTGCACACACCCAACAAGGGTTAACTGAAGCATTAGGAAGCATATTGTACAGCCAAAATACAATTAAAAAACTCAATACTGCCAGATAATTTGGCAGAGAGGTATATTATCTTTTCTAGAAAGCAAATAAAAAAAAAAATCTACGATACAATACAATTGTTTTGTAATTCGAATTAACCTAATTTTGGCTAGTCGACAATGACTTACAAGTTACTTTATCAACTAACCAATATAGTGCAAAAAAGATAATCCCCCAGTAATCATAGTCATGTAGCATGCATGAAAATAATACATTACTTAGACAACATTATATTTGTCCTTGTTGAGTCCTCTGTTTGCACGTGAAAGTCAGTTCAACGGGATGACTTATCGAATTGCAGGAAACAGCTAAAAAAGTTAAAGAAAAAAATGGCCACAATTTGTAATATCCGGAGATCGGTGAGAAGCTCGAGCTAACAAATAGCACCTAATTTGTGCATATATAATTAGTTCTTTATAATCTAGAAATCTTGTTCATTCCTATCACCGCCACTGAATGCAGGCAATGATAAATTTTCAGTTTTTCTTAAACAATTAAGTAGTGCAAATTTGGGAATATATGTTTTTCAACTTTTACTATAGTAACAGAAAGAAAGTAAAACTAGAAGTATGGAGATTGGATTCTGTTGATGAGAATGTAGAAGATATCAGCTTCCCAGTCCATCAGATTTTAATTTTTCTCTTTTCAAAAGAGTGTTGCCAATGGCAGATGACAGATGACAGCAGGCTAAAATCCCACCGTGGCGGACTATGGCGCCGCCGTCCTTCCCAAATTTAGCATGGCGGTTTGGCAGAAATCTGCCACGCCATGGCCGCCATTTGATAGCACTTTTTCAAAATCATCTCGTATTTAGTTTAAAACATTTTCCACATGAACAAAACATTGGTTGTAGGAAATGGTGAACTGGAGAGAGCAGTGGGGTTCTCACCATTAACGTGGTGAACATTCGTGTGATTTGGATTCACAGTCCATTTATTCATCACCTTATGGCATAAATTTTTAAATGTCAACATTTTAAGACTGGAGATGCTCTTAGTAAGTAATGCAGTTCCTCTGTGCAAAATCCCCAAGCTATCATGCCCCAAATAAGAGGTCACCAACCAATAGACAGAAATACAATTCCACATCCATTCTGGGAGTTGTTATTCTTTACGAGCCAGAATAGAAGACTCAGTATAAAGTCATCAACCTCTCTCGAATATGCATACCTTAAACTTGCTTTTGTCGGACGAATAAACTCTGCATACAACTCCAGCATGTGCATCCTCTTCTGATACAATAACTGAATAGAAGTGGGCACTCTGCTTATCCACCTATTACAGAGCATGAAAAATTTGTCTAAATCTGCCATATGTTAGACAATCGCATGCTAAGAGCATAGGCTCAAACTTTTATTCCCTACCTTAACATGACAAAATAAATCTACCATATGTTGGAAAACCGCATATATATAGCATAGGCTCAAACTTTTACCTTCCTACACAGAGGTTGCCCAAATGGGAGCTCACGAACTGTCACAGAACCATTTAATGCTTCCTCCAAGACAGTGGCTGAAACTGTAGTTTTTATTGGGACTCCAAGCTTGCTGATTGTTAAGACATAGTAAACTTATTTTATGGTCTATGACTACTCTGGCAAAATCAATCAATCAATCAATCAAGAAGCCATTAAAAATCACACTAATTGGGGTCGGCTATATGGATCACATGTCCCATCGGCCATCATACTCGATCAAAGTATATATCCTCATTCAAATTTGAATATTTTAAATCATTCTTTATTGTCTCCTTCCAAGATTTCTTAGGTCTACCACTCCCCCATTTAATTTGTGTTCTTAATTCTAATGTTTCTACCCTTCTCACCGCACATGCCCATACCATCTTAATCATGATTCTCCCATTTTCTCCTCTATGGGTGCTACTCCAACTTTATATCTAATAATTTCATTTCTAATTTTATCTAACCTAGTATGACCACACACACATCCATCTCAACAATCTCATCTCTGCCACTCGCATTTTTTGATCATTTTTATATTTAGTAGCCCAACACTCGGATCCATAAAGCATTGTCAGTCGAATGGCCGTACAAGAAAAGGTACTGAAAAGTATTGCGGACCAACCTAAAGATTGCAGCAAACATAGTATTGACAGTTCCTAAACTTGAAAGATCAAGTTCCAGTTCCTGGCTTTCAGATTCAACAGCCTGACAAAAGATTTATGTTCAAGTTTGCAACCATGCAAAAATAATCTGAAGACAGTTGGTAAGCTACATTAATAATAATTAAAAAAAAAAAAAAAGCCAAACATTGACCTCAAAACCAGCCGCATCATATTGCCGTCTTTTATCTGGATCAGACAAAATGTTATACGAGAAGGTGACCTCTTTGAACATATCTGTGGCGTTAGTGTCATTTGCATTTTTGTCAGGATGATACCTGAAATTATGTAAAATAAGGATTAGCAACAAACAAAAATACCCTTTTACAACGTGCTCGTGCACAGACACATATTTGTAGACACAACACAAAGAAGGACCCCGATGAAGTTTGCTACTTGCAGAACCATATCAATATAAGAGAGCTATGAACAAATAGAGAAAGATTACAGAATTTATTATTTTTGTTGTTTAAGACAAGCTGTTCAAATCGACTCAACCTTCAACTTACAATTGTCGGTTCTTATTGTATGCCAATAGCTAAACCAAGACAGCTTGCACACTTCCCCACTAAAGTTTGTCAGAAACAAGATAACTATGTTTCTATTTCCAACAAGAGGAACAAAGTCTACAAACTAGGAAGGTACCAAAGCGAAGCTGCAATAAACTAGAGACGCGACCTATATTTTCTTTCCTTCGGAATCAGCTAAACATTTTATTTCTACATTCTTCCGCTCCCGTTCTACAGCTAAACTACGCAAAATCAAAATCAAAACCTGTAAAAAGAAATGCTTTCACAATGTGGTACTTCAAAACCATCAACTTTAGTCCTAAAACCACTTAAACAGAGCAAAATTTATCAAATTGAAATAAAATAATCAAAAAAACTTCAAATCCACTATTTTCCATCTCTCATCACACATTGATATCATCGTCAGAAGATAACTAGTGCTAAGATAGCAATCAAACTGAAAACTAAATAAGGCTTACTTCAGTGCCAATTTCCGATAGGCGCTCTTAATCTCTACATCGGTAGAATTCCTGTTCACTCCCAACACCTCATAAGGGTCCCTCCGCAGCTGCTTCTCCGAGTCCCCTTTCTCTGCATTCGATTTATGCCCCGGCATTTTCATTATTTACAAATTCCACCCCGTGAAAAGAAATTTCCAACAGCAGGGACACGGGTAGAGGTCGAATCTGAAAGATAAATCACATAATCCTTCGTTCCGCTGAGGAATGTCGGACAAATTTCATAGCTACAAATAGGATTTTGGAGCTGCAACAACAATGTCAGAAAACCCTAGCAAATTGGCACCAAATGAGGTCGGAATCACACAATGTCTCTGCCAAAAATGGACGGAATTTATGAATCTTTCTCCGGCGCAATACTGAGAAAGAACAAACTGGAAAACCCTAAGGCTATGTTTGGTTCAACTGAGGGGAGGGGAGGGGAGGGATTTTAATGGAAGGAAGGGGAGGGGAGGGAAGGTGATGTAAAGTAATTTTACCTTGTTTGGAGGGATTTTATAGTAGGGGAGGGGAGGGAAAATAGTAAATCTTGTTTGGTAAGAAAATGAAAGGGGAGAGAAAATAATGTTAAAATAACAAATATATCCTTAATGATGTTATAAATAAAAACTTACATATTATGTAATAAGGGTAATATTGTAATATAATGTATTAAAATTTTCCCTCCCCTCCAAATTCCCCCACTTTTGGAGGGGAGCAAAAATGGGGAGGGGAGGGAATTTTAACTTAAAATTTTCCTTCCCCTCCTACCCCAAATTTCCAACCAAACAAGGGGAAAGTAAAAAATGTCCTCCCCTCCCCTCCCCTCCCCTCCTTTTTCTCCCAACCAAACAACCCCTAAGAGAAATTAGTTGTCATGTTGTGCGTTGTTTTTTCCCTTTTCGAGTTCTTTTGGGTTTTTTTTTTAAATTTATATTATATGGGGGGCCTTGTTAAAAATTCAAATTTATTGAGGTCCCTGTTTTCCTGAGTTTTCGTTTGTCGCCATTTGTTACCTTCGTGGATGTGTTTGAAAGATGTTACGGTCTCGTTACGGAATTATTCCGTTGAAATTTGTAACCATTAGGTTAACTATCTCTGACGATTACATGATTGATTTAATGATTACAAATCCCGAGGGATGATTCCGTAACGAGACCTTAACATTTCTCTAGTGGCTTATTCTACTCTATTTAACTTTTAAATGTAATTGTTAGGTGAGAGGTTATGGAGTGAAATGAACTGGATGAGATGCATTGGCATAATTGGCATCTAAAAGGTGACGCATTTAAATCGCAGTGGAGTGATCGAGTGAGTTTGAGTATGAAATTTCACCTCTTAAATGAGTTGTCATTTTGATGTCTAATTATATCATAATCATGAGTTTATTTTAGCCTTAACTGGACGATTTTGGCCCCTTTATAAACTAATAATATGGTGTTATTGAGTTTCCCATAAGAGACGTGATTTGAGTAAAACAAGGAATTATAAATTAACTTTTTCTATACTAATAATGGAAATTAAAATATTCTCATAACTTTAAAAAGTGATCAAAAGTAGGATTTTTTGTCCTCGGATTTATGATTTCCGGTCAGAAGCCACTCGCTCACAGGCGATTTTTTTTTTATTTTTTTTTTACAATCTGTCGCCTCACATTCGACGTGGTTGTGTACACCTGCAAATAAAACTGGCAAACTCACAATTGTTCTCCCTAGTGCTGTTAAATTAAACGAGTCTGGCTCGGCTCGGCTCGAGCTCGGCTCGTTAAGGCTCGGTTCGGCTCGAGTTCGAAGCCTTAACGAGCCGAGCTCGAGCTCATTTAAAGCTCGTTTGGTTCACGAGCCGATCTCGGCTCGGCTCGATAAGGCTCGTTAAGGCTCGAAAACTGAAAATTATGTAATTTTTTATAGTTCGACTCGTTAAAGCTCGAGATCGGCTCGTTAAAGCTCGAGATCAGCTCGTTAAAGCTCGAGCTCGAGGCCTTAACGAGCCGAGCTCGAGCTCGATTTTTAACTCGATTGCTTAACGAGCCAAGCTCGGCTCGGCTCATTAAGAGCTCGAGCTCGAGCTCAAACACCTTAAGCTCGAGCTCCGCTCGACTCGTTTACATCCCTAGTTCTCCCCAAAACTAAATTTCTCGGCTCCTAATATTAAGAACCCTAATCCCCAAATTGGCCCCAAATTCACCAAATAATTTTGTTTTGATCGAAAGCACAATTGAGCATAAGGCTGAACGCAAATGGAATTCATGCGTCAAAAATTGCACCTAAAGTTGCCTCCTCCCATTAATCGTAAGTTTTCTTTTGTGTTTATTTCGGTTTTGTTTATAGGTTTTTTTTGTTCCATATGTTTTTGGATTTTGACTTTCTGGTGTCTGTTTTTTTACATTTCTTTCTATTGTTTTGTATTCGTGGGTCACTTCTTTTGAAAAGATCCTTCATTTTAATTTGTTTATTGTTTTGGTTTATAAAATGTTCATGTGAGGATAGTGGGGTATTTGTTTTTTGACAACTTTTTTTTTTCAAAACTTACAGATCCTTCGTTTGATTCTTTCTCATTGGTTGTGCATTAGAATGAAAAATTATTGATCATTTTTTAGCAACAAAGTATGAAGGATGTAAGATTTTTATAGTTGATTAAGTCATCCCATTATTGTGCAGTTATATGTTGAGTGGTGCAAAAATGAAGGGGTCACTAGAGATAATAAGTTCTACATGTATGATAGTAGTGGGTTTATATTATTGTGCAGTTATAGAGACCTTTATAATTTTGTGCATGATATTCTTAGAACTAGAGAGATGCATTTATATGTTGATGTGAGGGCTCCTAATTTTATGGATCTTGTTGTTGACCCTAATGAGCATAGTGAGCCCAATGAGCCTAGTCAGTCTAATGACCTTACATTTGTTCTTGCTCATGATCTAAAGGAGAACACATTGGGCTCCATCTAGGCACCAATTGAAAAATTCATGGGTAGTGCCTTAGTAGGAAGAGGACGACTATGGATCGGAATAACTCTAATTCTAATTAACTGAATGATTCTAACTATAACATGAATCCTAAACAAGTTAGTGACGGTTTTGCTATAAAACCAACACTTGGCTTCATATTGGAGTCAACCTTCTATATACAACAAGTAAATCTACCATATTCTCCGATTAATTAAATAACACTAATACAATTTTATTAATATGGTATGGTTTACTTGCTGTATATAAAAGGTTGACTCCACTATGGAGTCAACAGTTGACTTCATAGCAAAACTGAGTTAGCGAAGTGTTAATGTATATATTTTTTATGCTTGGCTTTTTTAGTAATAAACACTGTTTTTTTTTTTTTTAATGAGAATCACGTTTAATTAAACTGATTTATGTTCTAATATTTTATATTTGGATATTGTGGTCCATCACAGATGAGATAGAAGATTGAGTATTAGTTACTTGTAAAACATAAATAATTAGTTCACAACCTAGATGAAAGTGAACAATCCATCGCGAATGATTATAGTGTCAACTCACATACTGTCTTGATTAATTTGCACTAGGGCACTGTGAGCATTAAACGGATCCCATAAAGGATAAGATTGATTTAAGCTGATCAGTAAACAATAGCTGCTATGTTGATTCACTAAAAAGTGAGATCCATTTGGATCAATTGTATGATGTGTTTTGGGTAGTGATACTGTGTGTATAGTGTGTTGTTCAATTATTTATGGTCACTGTGTGCAAAAGTTTGATGATGTCCTCGAGATGAGTCCAAGAGAGATTATTATGTTAAACCATGCAAATGGGTTGAGTTCTGACATAATAATAAAGCATTGAGTGGTACTAGTCTCAACACAATGAATCAATTAATATATTATCAGTGATTAATTAATTGACGGAATATCTTAAACATGGAAAGCTAAATAGAGTAATTATTATCAGAGCTTCGAATTGTAATTCGAGAGCTAAATGGAGAGATCAACGGTTTTTCTTGCGTGGACTGAATAGTCTTTCAAATATGAGAGTAGAGTGCTTGCCCACAGTTGGGCTCATATTTGGCACCTCCTAGTGTCCCTATTTAGCCTATAAATACACATCTCTTGGTGGTAAAAATAAGACTTGAGGGCTTTGTGAGTTAGCCACCAAAAACTAAGAATGTGTGTAAAAATAATACAATAGAAGTCCTAAGGTAAAACCAAGACTCCGTCTCTGCTGACTGCCATCGCCGCTGACCAGTCGTTGTCTGCCGCCTCGACGCAGCCTCGAAGACCCGCCTTGCCAACACCGAGTCCCACTCCAACTGGCAATCTGATCCTTCCGACGATCCATTTCTGATTCCAATGTTTTATGAGCGATCAGACGATCTCCATTAACGAAAATTAGAAACGTCTCAGAGCTTGCGAATTTTACGTCGTGAGTATTCGATATTAACTCTAGTCATGTGAGCTCAGGCTTAATCTTTTCTAGACTTTAAGATATTTGACTTGCATGAAATACAACGTTCCTAATATAACCCCAACAAGTGGTATCAGAGCACTTGTTTTTAATTCTTGCTTTATGTAAAGTTCGAATCTTTAGACTTTAATTATTATATATGCATGAATTAAATGTGTTATTGTTTTTTTTTCCGATACGATAAAAAAAAAAAACTTTATAGATAAAAAAATGCACAAATATGTAAATATACAACCCCTAGCTGAATAATACAACCAACAGCTGAAAGACTCAGATGACTTATCCGAAGACCGCCTAGAACTGACACGAAAATGCTAGAAACCCAAACACAAGACTCACGACACATCAGCGACCGTTTGATCGACGTGGCCGGCAGTGACCGCTTGAGCTTTGTGGCCGACAACGACTGTTTGAATTATGTGGCCGGCGGCGACCATATCCATGGGGTCTTCTTCAATTCCTATATTGTAGCCTACCAGGCATCTCCCAAGCTTACCTACCACATTGGGGGCTACCTGAAGGGGAGGCCATACACTCGTACATGGAGTTCCTCAAGGAGCTTGACAAATGAACAATCGAAAATGAGATTCCACCAGATTATGAATCTCGAACACGAGGGACATGAGGATGTGCGGAACAACGTCGTTTGGGTTGAGCGTGACAACTTGATTGGCTTCGGTCTAGGCTCGGCTGGCGATGGAGATGGCGTTGAGGTGGACAGAGAGGATGGCGACGATGAGGAGAGAAGAGAGATGACCTATGAGTTTCACTGGACAAACAATATTTCCAGTATATGTTACATTTATATCATTATATTTTAAGTATATGTTGTATTTTTATTTACATAGCATCATCTAACCACAATTGTGATGTTTGAATTTTGTTTATACATATTTTTTTATTTTATTTTTACTTAATTATACCTACAATCTTTGCAGCATTGATATGCAAAACATGTTATAAGCGCTTCCAGGATATAAAAAAAAAAAAAAGAAAAATGTAAATGCTAGATTATAGTTTTTTTTTTTTTTTTTTTTTT
>CACSLK010028053.1:4711143-4739054 GCA_902706635.1 Striga hermonthica | reverse complement strand
TTTTATGTTGCTTAATTGTTGTTTCATTATTATTTTATTGTTCATTTCACGTTGCTTTATAATTAATTGAATTGTTATGTATTTTTATAATCAGTTGACTAATCTTTTTTTATTGAAGAAGAAGAAAAAGTTTATATATTTTTCATCGTTGGAAAAAAAAAAGAAGAAGAAAAAAGTTGAAGATAGAAAAAAAAACGTTAAAGGAGAATATAAATGAGGAAGAGAGAGAAAGAGGATATAAATGAGGAAGAGAGAGAAAGAAGAAGAAAAAAGAAGAAGAGAGAGAAAAAAGAGGGAGAGAGATAGAGAAATTGTCGCCTTTCAGTTTTTTTGCTGAAACTAATTCATAATTTTATATTTTTCATTTTCTTTTATTTTTTTTTAGTTTTTCTAAATTTGTCTAACTTTAGAGTATATTTGGTATTGTGGATAGGTGGTAACTGTTGTAGAATATTAGTCTTAAAGAGAAGGAGTTATAAAATTTTCCCCAATTTTGCTCTAACATGTACATACCCCAATTTGATCAACACTTGTTTAGGCCCAACAAATTAAGAGCACAAGAAATAGTTAAAAGATAGGCCCATAATAATAAGGTAGGCCTGGTAAATTAAACTTTTAAGGTCTTCTAGACAACGTCGATGCATTTCCGTGGTCGCAGGCGTCACATTAATGACATCAACCCATGATTCAATATCGTATACGAAAGATAAAAATAAAATATATTATTATAACCACGAGAAGTCCACAACTATAAGGGAAAAAAATTGAGAAAAATACACTAAAGTTAATAACGCGTTATATATATAATATATAATATAATTTCTTTTTTAAATTATAATAATGTTGAAAGTCACAGTTCATAGCATCTTCTTAATGACATTTGTGATTTTGGTGATACTTTGTCTGGTACGTTTTAGAAAGTCAATTAAATAAATTTGGGTTTAAGCTGGTTTTGGCTGATTTTTTTATGACTAAATTTTAATTCGAGCTGAATTAAATTGTGTGATAAAATTTTACATTCTGAGTAGATGCCAGTGGTATATTTATTTCTAAACACTGATTATCAGTGAGTGCAAAATAAATTATTAATAATAGTCATGAATGAGCACGTAAAATATTGATTTTGAGATTCAAAGGGTCGAATGTCTTATTCCATATTGGAATCTTAAACGAGAATAACTTCTTTACTATAATAAATAAAGGTGTAGAGGTTACAACAACAGCAAATTTGTACACACCAAGTGTAGGTGTTGGCTTCAAACGCATACGCCCACTCGCAGGCTAGCTCGGGCACGAGTAGGGCTGCAAACGAGCCCAGCCGAGTCGAGCATTGACCTTATCGAGCATGATTGATTTTTTTTAGCTGCTTGAGCTCGAGTTCGATTTTTTAGGCAAGAGTTCTACTCGATAAAAAATTACAATAACTCGAGCTCGACTCGAAATCAAAAAGCTCGAGCTCGACTTGAAAATTTTTAAGAGGAAAGGTAAAATTACCAATAAGGACCTATGCTAACATATATAAGCGGTATTTTAGTAATTTAACATTATCTAGAGTTGCTCGACAAGGCAAAATATGGGGTCAAGCTCGACTTGAGTTCGTGCTCGAGCTGCTCAAACTCGACTCGAGTTCGGACAAACTCGAGTTCGAGTCGAATTTTGATTCGAGCACTCGCGAGCGGCTCGCGAGCTGCTCGGTTCGTTTGCAGCCTTAAGCACGGGCCTAGGCGTGAATTTTGGTCCTTGGTACTTGACAGTTGGATTGTTGGCTGAACTTTGACAGTGTGGCTTTATGTTGGGTTTGGTCCTTGGCCCAACCCCTATCATTTTTATGCTACAATTTTGTTCGATATGACATCCATCTATCAAGTCACTTATATGGTATGATGATATAAAAAGATTATTAGCATATATATAAAACAAGCGAGTCTCACACTACAGAGTGTCACCTAAATAAAAATAAAATACAATTTTTTAAGAAGCATTTGAAAAATTGAAATAAAAGTTTTCATTTCATCCAATTATATATGTCATAAGTTTGAACAAAATGATGGACTGACTAATTCTTATACATGAACTGAAATTAGGAATGTTACACATAAATCAATGTGATTAATCATCGTGTGATGGGCTTTGTCAAACTAAAGTGTAGTTGGTTTAAATTTTTCCAAAAAATAAAATAAATTATAAGCCTTTTCATTTTCCTTCTTTTTTGAATCAAACAAACTAATGTCTACTTTAATAATAAATAATAAATAATAATCGCTCCACCTATATATCCTTATACGATCTGACAAATTTCGAATCATTTTTTATCATCATTATTATCATCAGCATAATATAAATGCTCCGTAAAAAAAGAGCTACAAATCTGGTTTAAAAGAAACCCAAATCAAGAAAGAAGATTACCCTTCCAAGAAAAAAATAAAAATAAATTAACCCCATATATTTGCCAATACAAGAATTTAAAAATTCTAATATATGTGTTTATTAATATGTTTGAAAATTTAAATAGTAGAATGCAAATTCAACCCTAATTTAAGATCTAAATTATTTTGCTTAGTACAACTTTTCTTTGAACTAGACAAGTAGGGTTTATTAGGCTCCCTCATTTTGTCGTTAATCGGCCTATTGGCATGGGTCAAACTAAACGTGCTCGTATCTTCTCCAAACGATACATGGTCGATCACACCAGCGTACCATCTCGACGCATCACGCCCGTTCGCGTCTCGATCTGAGCCGAAACTAATTTGAGCCTCCGAGGATTCACGAGGATTATTGCAATATGGATCGTAAAACCACGTAGGATTATTCGATCCATAGCAATTGAAAGAGGTATTATAGTTATGTACTTGACTAGTGTTGTAAAAGGGTTGAATGTAGCAATTGATCATGCTAGCCTTTCTTGCTTGAAGTTGAAGCCTCTTTTTCCTCAATCTTTCCTTCTTGTGAGCATTTTGGTGACCCCCTAAAGCTTGGGAATTAGCAAACACCTTGAAACAATATTGGCACTCGAACTTCTTGTCATCGGCTCCCGATTTTTCTGTCACGGTGGAGGATGCAGACGAGTTGACACTTTCGTCCCCATCCGTTGGCGCTGACATTTTATCGTGATCGGGCTCGAGCTCTACCCCAAATAACTTGAGCTTATTGTTTCCATAGGAATTGGATTTCTCTTGAGAAAGTACACTATTTCTTTCCATCACTTTTTTTTTTATATATATGGGAAGTAGTATTTGAGGAGAATTTGTATATTTTTGGGTAAGTAGTGATGATGTCCAAAGTATGTTGTGTCCCCTTCTTATATATAGGAAAAAAAAAGACACTATTTGCTATTGACTATATATCCACTAAATTATATATATTAAAAAAAAAACAAGAATATTTTCTTTAGAAGCAAAGGTCAACAATAATGGATATAAATATTATTAAAATTATTAATATAATGGATACATCATAAACTTTTTCCCTCACCAAAGAGGACTCAGTGTGAAATTTTAAGCAAGAAATATATATTATCTATAATGATTATTTTATATTATAATAAAAGATTGTGTAATTATAGCCCACTTGTGTAAATTAAATACAACTATGCCAAAATATATAAAAAAAAATGTTTAAATTAGTATTTTTAATATTTAAATTTAAATATTGATAGGGCATTTGGCAATGGAAAAAAGTCAAGAAAAAGATGTGGATGCAATCTAGCTTTGCAACAAATCTACTACACTGTACGTAAAAATTGGTATTATAAAAAAAGATTACATTGATTGACCAACTAATTTTAGTGGATTCATGTATCATTGTTAATTATCTAACCACAGCCTATATATATATATATGCCTATATATATATACATATTAATAATTTAATTTAAAAGATATGAATGAATAATATATATCCTTCAGGTGTCAAGTCCCATCTCCTACAGTTGGATTTGATCAATCTTGTGCATTTCTGATTATTCAGCACTACTTTATTTTATTAAATATCTACATATAATTTATTAATGAATAATCTTTATGACTTTTTTATTTGAAAAAGAAACCAACAAGTTTGCATTATTATTATTATTATTATTATTATTATTATTATTATTATTATTATTATTATTATTATTGTTGTTGTTGTTGTTGTTGTTGTTGTTATAAAATAAGAATAGTCTATTGAATAAAGGAAAATTCTATATTTCTAAACCATACTGGTGAAGACGTACAGTAATGTAAGTTGATTGCTATGTTTGGTAAAACTGGCTGATAAAATAACATATAGCTTATCAGTAATTTTCGAGTTTATAGCTTAGAGCATCTCCAATGCATAAATGTTGCTATTACATATTTTTTTGACAAATGTCAATTAATTAGATAGATTGTGAACCACATATGACAATTATTAGGTTCACAACTTTAATTTTAAAAAATTATCTTCAATGGACAATATAATCAAACATAATATTATCTATTTGGCAAAAATTAAAAATTTATAAATATGAAAGAAAAATAATTGAATAATTAGATATTTTAAAAATGGTAATAATATTTATCTCTCCACTCTCCATTGGTTGACTAGAATGTGAATGTGAATATAGATGAACCACATTCTTCTCCACATTGTAGACATCAATTATGTCCACCTCATCACTACATTTCTAATAACATTGTGCGTTGGAGTATTAAAGGTTGATAAATTGTGAAATATGTTAATGTAGAGTGTAATTTCCTACAACTACATTTAAGCATTGGAGATGCTCTTATAGCTCATGACTTATAGCTAAAAAACTAGCTTGTATGATAAAAGTGTTTGGTAAAATTAGCTGATAAACTAACTGAAATAAAAACTTCAACGAGCTTATTTGAAAAGTTACCCAAAAAAGCTTATCAAATGAGTTCAAGTTTTTTTTTTTTTTTTTAAATAAAAAACTCGTCATGCCAAACATAGTTTATTTGAATACAAAGAACTTATAAGTTAGCTTATTTGTCTACCATACATAGTCAGGCTGAAATGAATGAATATGCTTAGAAGTCTATTTAATTAGTGAATAACACATAATATAAGTTTTGACCAAGCTTTTCTTACAAGGTGAATTTTAAAAATGATTTTGAAAAATGAGGGCCTAGCAAGGGGGAGTGGTTAGCTAAACAAAGAAATTTTAAGGAAGTGGAAAATGATGCAAGCAAAGCATATATTAATGATAAGGGTCTTCAACCAAATCTAGGCAAATCTTCTTAGAGCTATCACAACCCTAATTTTCCAATTTTTTATTATGACCCCAAAAAGCATATGTTTTAAGGTGAAAACTAGTAGTATAATATCCCTCCCTATATATTAATTCAAAACGTGTTGAGCCTAAGTGGTAGATTCTCACGCTTCGAATGCTGACATGACGAAAATCTATGCTTCGTGATGTTGCTTTTATATTATTTTTGCTCTAGAGTTATGTTTAGTATTAGACATAAATAATTTTACACATATATTCATTAACTCAACACTCATATTGTACATGGATACCAGTACTAGTAACCTATTATTATTATCAATCAATATTATTTTTGTATTGGACAGTTGTTGAAATTTGGGCCCACTAAGGTTTAGCTTTGGGGACATGCAAGAAGCTATACTAGATTGTGTTGTCATTACATAATATTCCAATTGTGTCTTATTATACTTATATATATTCTTTCCATTGGTGGACTATTTTTTCACCAATTATTAAAATATAAAAACCCACCCTCTCATTTTCTTCAAATTTCAATTCCCACCACTTTATTTTATTCATTTCATGGTTACATTTAATTATTTTTTTTTTAATAATTAACTATCTTTTCCACCCATCCTTTCTAGTCTATTCACAAATGCTTTTCTTAATTTGGGAGAATAATTCCAAATAGGCATGCTTTTCTTAATCCAGCATTTTATATATATAATATTTTAGCATTGTGATATTTGAACAAGTGATGACACTTGATGATAATGTGTTCATTAATATATAAATGTATCATGATTAATAATTAAGATATATAGGAAACAAATCCCTAATATCAAGATATCTATCATTCTTAATTACTTTTGAAAAGCTCACCTATAATTTTTTTTAGAGCGAATCTGTAGTTAGTGTAGAACCGGTAAATTTTCTTGACATAACAGGATAATCTATCAAATAGTATAAAAACACTTGATTAGCCCAAACTAAACAAAGTCCATTGCTTGAGGTTTTTAAATTTATTATAAATACTCCTTTTTATTATATAATAACTAGGCTAGTACATAGTAAAAAAGCTTTATCATTGATTTAAAAAATTGGAAAAAAAAATATTTTAAATTTAAAATCATTCTTAAAAAGTTATATTATTATTTTTTTTCTTCAAAATTATATTATTATTATTATTATTATATTATTGTATTATTTTTTTTTATTGGTATCATATAATAGTCTGGATAGATAAATATTTAATTAATATATATTTTTATTATTAAAAAATAAGATGGATAGATAATTAACTTTTTTATTACAGCAATAAATAAAATTATTTTTTTATTCTTGATATAGCTATTAATGTACTACGAGGGAGAGAATTGTGGGAATTTATGTGTTGTACATTCAGAATGACATGTATACACATATATAAAGATATAAGATGATGAGTTTTAACCAAGCTTACAATACAACAACATTATAATATTATATAAACTATACAACTAAAAGTGATATAGTGGAAATCAACTTGAGTTTGCTAAGAAGTAACCAAAAGCGACTGAAAATGAGAGACTTCGTGAAGACATTTACTGTTTGATCCATAGAGGAGAACGAAATAAGTTATACAAGCATGTTGTCAAATAAAGTTGAGTTAATCTCAATATGCTTTGTGCGCTCATGAAAGCTATCACTATGAGACATTTTTATACCACTCTGACTATCACAATGTAGAGCAGTACACGATGATTGAGGTGCACCGAGATCACCAAGTAGTCGACGTAGCCACAATAGCTCTGAGGTGGAATCGACAAGAGCACGATATGTAGAATCAAACACTCGATTTGGAAATCCACGTTTGCTTCTTACTGCACCAGAAGATGAGTGAATCACTCAAAAAGAAACATAACCCAGTAGTAGAGAAATGATCGGTAGGATCATCGCCCAATCCGCATTAGAATAACTGTTGAGTGTCAAGGAAGAACAAGCCGATGAGTGCAAACAACACAATAGTGTACCCTTCACATAGCGAATGATGTGCAATAGGTGTTCTCATGGGATCACCAGCTCAACCAGCATCAGAATAGCCACTAAGGGTCAAGAAAGAACTGGTCAAGAATGTAAACCATGCAATACAGTACCCTTCACATAACGATGAATGTGCAGTACAACAAATTGATGAGTGGTTCTTGGAACGACCATAAACTTACTCAGAGTATGAACAACATGAGTTATATAAGGACTTGTAATATGAACGATATGAGCTATATCTAGCTGAGTGACAGTCAAATAGATCAAACTCCCAACAATTTACTATATAATGTAGGATCTTCAAGAAGAGAACCATCAAGTGGAGTAAGACGAACATCATAATCAGGAGATGTGGAAGTTGTTTGACAATCAGTGAGTCCGGCCTGAGCAAGAAGATGATAGGTATACTTGGCTTGAGGCAAATAGAAGCCATAAGAAAAATTATAGATCTCAAGACCCAAAAAATAGTGAATGGCACAAACTCTTCATCTCAAAATGCTTACCAAGATTGTTGATGAGCGATCACCAACAACTCTTAACTACAGGGTTAAGAGAGGTGAAATGTGTTATTATGAAGGACCTATATGATTAGTACACTTGTATGGTAAAAGAACGAGAAAAACAAAGAATACACTCCTTCTCTTTCGATTCCAAAAGTCGATTAAATAGCTTAATGGTTTTTAATCAATCAAGCAATAGATTCCATGAAATCATTCAAGAGCAAATCCAACCCAATCGATGAACAATTGTAAATTGAAGTGTCACTACTTCAATGATTTTTAAAATTCCAAAACAATTTCACAAAATCCTAGTCAAGATCAACCCACATGAATTGAATAAACAACAAGCACAATAATCATAATTGAGATCAAAACATTAATCCTTTATCCCTAGCATGAAGATTTAGCTACTCATATTCAAGATTAAACAATCAACCATACAAACCCAAGCTTCCATAATCAAAGATCAATTGAAAGAGAAACTTACAATTTAGATGAAATTGAAGGTTTAATCCAAGCACAAATAAATCTCCAAGTGATGATGAAATCCAACATTAATATAGTGTTTTTAGGGTAAGAGAAGGGGAAAAAAACGATTTTGGGGGATTCATTTCAGTCTGGTAACGAGTCCCAATGCCAAGTACTCGAAAAAACGAACAAAACCTAGCTTTTAAAAATCTGGTCGCGACCTCCGCGGCCGCGGGAAGCTCCGCGGCCGCGACTTTCAGCTGCAGTGGTGCTCCCGCGGCCGCGGGATTCCTTCGCTGCCCGCGGTGAACAAATTTGGGCTGCTGCGACTTTACGATTTTTGTTCGTTCGGGTTCGTTTTAACTCGGAATTGAGTTCCATTTTTTTCTACGCGTCGCTAATGAACCCCTCTATCTAACTATTCAAACCCATCAAATATTTTCTTGAAAATCTGTCCTCTCGGAGCTTCTTACCTGCACACCAAAAATGAAAACAAAACCAAAAAACACCGGAAAGCAAACGGAACACACCAAGACACTAAAAATAACGCAAAACACGCAATAAATGACAAAACGACCTAAAAACCAACTAAATTACTCAAATCGGGGAAAAAGAATGACAAAATAGCAAAGAAAAATACAACAAAAATGGGACAAACAACTCCCCCACACTAAAATCTTTGTTCGTCTTGAACAAAAAGAAAAGAAAACAAGACACGAACATGGATACAACTTCAAATAAGAAGAGTTTCAAAATGCCCAATTCAATTGAGTCGAATTCTAATGAACGTACAACCATATGCCTCAAATATCAACTTTACCTTGAAATGACAAACTCTCAAAACATAGATCATCATATATACCTCACTCATTTTCTTTCATGAATATATGATAGGTACGCTCGAAATTGGTCAATATTCAAGTTTCAACATATGCTTGCCAACAGTCTAATTTACTCGAAAACAATCAAAGCTCAAAATATGCGAATCAAGAGGACTTCACGGGTTGTAATGCGGGTTTAAGAAAGGATATATATATATATATATATATATATATATAATATATATATATGCCAAAAAAGAAGCTCAAATAAACAATCACAATTCTCGAGCAAATAGATAGCTCGAGTTCTCCGCTACTAATCTGGCATAAAAATGACAACACACTCACCATTCAACCAAAGCAACTCCACAAACAACACCTCACTGCTCTAATCGAATTGCAAATCACTTGACCCAATTTTTCGTTTTTTTATACATATCTTCTTATTCGGAGATTAACTTTTTCCGAACAAGATCGAATGTGAACATTGGAGGTCATCCAAGTGTCCTACAGTAGTTTCTAAATGCTCATTACCCGTCAACATGAATCGACTAGTAAGAGGAGCATAATCCATTCGATTCATCCTGTGAGCTCTCATCTTTGTTTTTTATTCTTTTATTATTATTATTTTTTTTTTTCAACAGGTCCAACAAATAAAATGCAACTCAAATTTCACCTCATTCAAAGATGCCACCAATCCCAGTCATCACACAAATCAGTCAACAGGTTGACAAGAAAAGGTTTTAAGCTCAAACGGGTTGCTAGTGGAATAAATTTAGGGATAAAGAACAAGGCAAAAGTGGGCTAATCAAACAAAACACGTCAATCATATTTGCAGTTTCAAACTCTAATCGGTTCCTTTGAACGAAACACAAGGCAAGTTCTAATCATGCAAGAATACAACCAATATCTCACAAGAAAAGAATAAGGCTCAAAACCTCACAAGGTAAATACATGTCATTCAAAGTAATCAAGCAAATACCGAGGCAATGACCACATGTCCATCATCACAACTAGGGGTGAAAGCGGGGTGGATAATTTCCGCATCCGATCCGATCCGAATCCGCGTTACGAGGATATGGATTAAGGTTTTAGATATCCATGAGGATATGGATAATCCGCATCCGATTGTTGCGGATATGGAGGAGGATATGGTATTGGCAATATCCGGTGGATATGGATTATCCGACAATTTAAAGTGGATTATCCGACCTTTATAAGAGGATATCCGATTATTTTACATAGCCCTAAATAATATAATCCCGGTCCAACTAGCCCACACAAACCATATAAAATTACTCATCGGCAGACACCCTAAAAGCTAAGGATACGGCGGCTGGTTCCACAATCATCTCGCATGCAGGTCGCTGTCAGCGACATCTATCTGCATCACTGCATGCATGATGCATCTATATATAGCTCGGACCTATGACTATTAGGCTATGATTTTGTATAGCGGGTGTATTGCTTAATTATTAATGGTTTAGCTTAGCTAGTTGTGAACTAGCTATGTACTTGGCTCGTCTCGTTAGCTAAGTACCTAAGGAACTCAATGTTTTGTGTTCTTTTTAATTTTTCTTGCAACTTTGCTTTATTAATTATTATTCGTCATAAAGAGTTGAGTAGAAGCATGTATTATCCGACTATAGAAATCCGCATCCGATCCGCTTCCGCTCCGAATCCGTACCATCTATGATATCCGAAACAATCCGCATCCACATCCGTATCCGCCCAATATCCGCTCCGCTCCAAATCCGCAAAAATAAAATGGATTAGGATGTGGGAAAGGCATTATCCGCACCGCACCGCACCGTTTTCATCCCTAATCACAACTTCCCAATTTCATCAAACATTCATCAACAATTCATATTATCCACTAATATCGCGTGCTCAACAACACAAAATCCTAAAACTAGACCGGTCCACCACATAAGCATGCAAAATCCAAATAGACTCCTCCACACTTAGAATGAGGCAATGACCTCATTGCTTCAACACATATCCAGAAAGTCAAATAACAAGATCTTGCAATTTCATATCGTGAACCGATCCCAGCAACTACCTCAAAACACAGGACTCAAAAGAAAAGACAAGAGAAAGAAAACTCAAAAAAAAAAAAAAAAATAAGAAAAGAGTGTGCAAACCGAAATGCCTCGAGGAGCCTAAGCATCCACGTGCGAGTCCTTCGCCCATGCTCCAATCCCCAATAGATACTTCCTGCCGAGAAAAACCACACAAATTTCAAACCTCCCATTATTCAAAGATGAAAGAGAAAAAGCATAAGAGAAAATGAACAAGAAAGCAATAAAATCACTTGGGTTGCCTCCCAAGAAGCGCTTGTTTTACGTCATTAGCTTGACGAATCCTGAAAAGTGTTTGTCCCATTTTTGTTGCATTTTTCGTTGTCTTTTTGTCTTTCTTTTTCCCCCATATTGAGTCTTTTCTTTGGGTTTTATTCGTTTTTGTAGTTTATTGCGTGTTTGATCTATTTCAGTTTTTTTCTTGTGTTTCTGTGTGTTTTTCCATTTTTCTTTGTTTATGGTGTGTAGGTCTGAAGCTTCAAGAGGACATAATTTTGGGCAAAAGCTTATTGTGCAAGCATAACTAAATAGAGGAGTTCGTTGGCAACACACAGGAAAAAGCGGAATCGAATTCCGAGTCCAAACGAACCCGAACGAGCCCAAACAGTGAAATCGTGCAAAGCTGCCCAGGCCATAGCGCCGCTATGGCCATAGCGCCGCTATGGCCCCAGATAGCGGCGTTACATAGCAAAGCGATGGGCAGAGGATCGAGCATTTCATCCCAAAGCGCCGCTATGGTCGTAGCGGCGCTATGACCCCCTGCAAGTCCCAGAGTAGTATAAAAAGCCCCAAAACTCGTTTTTTCTCCATTCTTTTCACTTCCAGCTTAAAGGGGGAGGAACCCTAGGTCCAAAAATCTCCTCCCCGCTTCACTTTCCTTCATATTCTTCTTCTCTTCTCTTTTCTTTTTTTCCATTTTTCTTCTTCTATTCATTATTATCAAGGGTTTAGCTTGTATTTTGAATTCAACTGAAACTTGGATTGATTGTAAGTATTCATTTCTCTTATTTGATTCATGAATAATGATTATTTGAGAGGATTGATCATGATTGTTGAATTTAATATTCATAGCTAAATCTGATTGCTAGGGATAGGGGATGATTTTTTTGTTTGAATTGTACTTGTTGGGCTTCGATTCGTTCACACTTATGTGAGTTGTTTTAATTAGGACTTGATATATTCTTGCTTGATTGATTGATATAATCGAAGAGTGACACTTCGATCTTGCAATTGGTAACAATTGAATGTTGATTAGTTGAGTTAAGGTTTTGTTGATTCTATGTGATTAGTCAGTTAATACCCTTCTAATTAAATTAGCGACTTTTTGAACCGAAAGGGGAGAAGTCGTAGACTTAGGCTCACATGAGGTAGAAGATGTCGTAATTGTCTAATCTACGTGTTTTAGATTTAAATACGCACTTGTCAATGACCCGTCTCTTGTTACGAAAAGTTATTGAGATTGGGATAATTGGCCTGTGTCGTATGCTCGAACTTGTTCGTCCATGTTCAATCCCTTGTTACGAAGAGTTATTGGGAGCGAACCGCTAGATGTCTAAGCGAGAGTGTCAATCTTGAACCGAACAATTGATTGCCCAGTTTTGCTAGAACTTGAATTAATTATCCCCGATTCCCTAGCTTCTTTTTCGTTGTTTCGTTTATCTTCTTAGGTAGGTTATTGCTTTTTATTATTTCTTAGTTGATAATTATTCATCCATCCTTATTCGATTAGAGTGTTTAGGTTTGTTTTCTTTTTATGTTTTATCGATATCAGAACTAAATTCCGAACAACCTTCCTCGTGAGATCGACCCGGGGAACGAATCTTTAGATTCGGTACTCGGTAAAAAGAATAATTTGTACACAATAAATTTGGCGCCGTTGCCGGGGAAGGCAAGTAGGACATTTCGTCTTGGTATTGATTTTATTTTCTGTGTTTCTCTTATCTTCTTGATTTTCGTATTTTTGTTCTCTCTTTTGTGCATATTTGGTTTTCTTTTTATCTTTCTTGTTTCTGTTTTTCTTTTTCTTGTCTTTTCGTGGCTACGCGTGGTTGTTCTGTTTTGGTGTGCAGGTAGTATGAGTTACAACCGTGTGCTCCCCTATTCGCACACCCAATCTTGGGTCCACGAGCCAAGCTACCATACGGGATACCACGTTCAATCTTATCCCTACTCTTCCGAGCAGTACTGGGACCCCCTCCCGGTCGAGCAATATTATGAGTCCCATGCGTTCAACGAGAAGCTCGACTGTATCTATGATTTCGCAATATCCCGGTTAGCTCAGGAAAAAGAGACAACAACCCGATGTGCCCAATTGAACCAGCCACCTCCATTCTACGATTCTTGGGACAACAGCCAAATTCGGTCGTATCCTTACGAGCAGCAGTGGGAGTCCAGGCCTGTTGAGCAGTCATGTGAGTCCCTCGAGGATTCCTCAGAATATAACGCCAAGCTCGACCAAGTCCTCACTCTTTTGGCATCCCAAGCAGCCCGTAAGAGCAATCTTGAGTCCAGGATCGAGAACCTAGTGGAGCGCGTGCAAGCCTTAGAGGACCGAGTAACCAATGTCACTCCCGAGCCCACCGCTCAAGGCGAACCTACACATAGAGACGAGCCTCGGGAGGCTGCTTTGTCGTTCGATGAGAACCTCGACCTCATCCTTGCTCGCATATCTGCCCAGTCCACTCGAGATGTGGAGATTAAGCTCGGGTGTGCTCGACTGAGCACACAAATGGAGATTCTTGCAGCACATACCAGCTCAATCGAGGCAAAAGTCGACTACCCCCACCTCATGCTTGATACTCAAGCCCGCACGATGAAGCAAATGTGTGAGGCCGAAGAAGATGATGATGAGCTTGATGATATTTCAGAGGAGGAGAGCCACGGGTTTGACTCTCAAGTTTATCCTCCCACTTCCGAGTTGGAGCATCCGTCTTCAGGGCCTTTACACTGTGATACGAAGAGGGGAGCATTCAGTTCGACTTGCTCCACAGATGAGCTTATATTTTTGGAGGTTGACGATAGAGCTCGGGTGGGAAAAGATCTACGTCTAGAGTTGGGGATTGCTCGTACCCGAGACCTCTTTATCTAGAACATGACCACCCGGATCCACTATGCCTGCCTTCTAGCCACACTACCCGGGCTACCACTTCTCGAAAATACGAAGGCGTGGCATGACCGTCACTTCTTCTTAGATCCCGGTTGAGTTCTTTTTAGGTTTCGTCAAGCTAATGACGTTAAACAAACGCTTCTTGGGAGGCAACCCAAGAAATTTACTGCTTTCTAGATTTTTTTCTTTTTGCTCTTTTAGTTTTATATTAATAAACGGAGTTGGGAGTTCTTTTGTGTTTTTCTCGACAGGAACTATTTGCGAGCTTGAGCAAGAGAAATAACGAGGTCCGAGGCTGAGCATAGGCGAGTGACTTGCACATGCATGCTATTTCTCCTCGAGGCACTTCGGTTTGCACATCCTTTTCTTATTTTCTCTTTTTGAGTTGTTTCTTTCTTTTGTCTTTTCTTTTGAGTTTGTGTCTTGTGTTAGCTGCTAGTTTGGTTCATTATATGAAAATGTTGGGTCCTATTACGTGACTTCCTGTTTTGTGTTGAAGCAATGAGGGCATTACCTCATTTTAAGTGTGGCGGAGTCTATTGGATTTTGCATGCTTACGTGGTGGATCGGTCTAGCTTTAGGATTTTGTTTTGTTGAGCATGGTATTGGTGGATTATATGAATTGTTGATGAATGTTTGATGAAATTGGGAAGTTGTGATGATGGACGTGTGGTCATTGCCTCGATATTTGCTTGATTGCTTTGAGTGACATTTATTTACCTTGTGAGGTTTTGAGCCTTATTCTTTTCTTGTGAGATATTGGTCATATTCTTGAATGATTAGAACTTGCCTTGAGTTTGTTTGAAAGGAATCGATTGAGTTGAAATTGCGAATATGATTGAGGCATTTTGTTGATTATCTCTCTTTCTGCCTTGTTCTTTGGTCCTAAAATTTATTCCACTAGTAGCCCTTTGAGCTTTAAACCTTTTCTTGTCAACCTATTGACTGATTTGTGTGATGATTGGGAGATTGGTGGCATTTTTGAATATGGTGGAAATTTGAGTTGCATTTTATTGGCTTGACCTGTTGAAAAAAAAAATAAGAAAAAAAAACATGAGAGCTCACAGGACGAATTGAATGGATTCTGCTCCTCTTACTAGTCGATTCACGTTGACGGGTAATGAGCATTGGGAAACTACTGTAGGACACTTGGATGACCTCCAATGTTTAAACCTATAGAGTGTTGTCCTTTCGATGCGTCCTTGTTCGGAAAAGGTTACTCTTCGAATAAAAGATATATATGTATAAAAAAAAAAATGGGTCAAGTGATGTTGTAATTCGAGTAGAGTAGTGAGGTGTTGTTTGTGGAGTTGTTGGGGGATGGTATACTTGTTGATTTGGTGAATAGCGGACATTCGAGTAGTCTATTACTCGAAAAACTTTGATTGACTATTTGGGCTTATTATCCACATATATATCCGTACCTTTTTCTTAGCCCACATTACAACCCGTGAAGTCCTCTTGATTCGCAAGTTTTTGAGCTTTGATTGTTTTCGAGTAATTTAAACGATTGACAAGCATATGTTGAAACTTGAATATTGACCAATTTTGAGCGTTCCTATCACTTATTCATGTAAGAAAATGAGTGAGCTATATATGATATTCTATGTTTTGAGAGTTTGTCATTTCAAGACCAAGTCGATATTTGAGGCACATGGTCGTATGTTTGTTTGAATTCTTTTCAATTGAATTGGGCATTTTGAAGCTTTTCTCATTTGAAACCGAATCCATGCTCTTGTCTTGTTTTGTTTTCTTTTTGTTCAGGACGAACAAAGGATTAAGTGTGGGGGAGTTGTTTGTCCTATTTTTGTTGCATTTTTCGTTGTCTTTTTGTCTTTCTTTTTCCCCCATATTGAGTCTTTTCTTTGGGTTTTATTCGTTTTTGTAGTTTATTGCGTGTTTTGATCTATTTCAGTTTTTTTCTTGTGTTTCTGTGTGTTTTTCCGTTTTTCTTTGTTTATGGTGTGTAGGTCTGAAGCTTCAAGAGGACATAATTTTGGGCAAAAGCTTATTGTGCAAGCATAGTTAAATAGAGGAGTTCGTTGGCAACACACAGGAAAAAGCGGAATCGAATTCCGAGTCCAAACGAACCCGAACGAGCCCAAACAGTGAAATCGTGCAAAGCTGCCCAGGACATAGCGCCGATAGCGGCGTTACATAGCAAAGCGATGGGCAGAGGATCGAGCATTTCATCCCAAAGCGCCGCTATGGTCGTAGCGGCGCTATGACCCCCTGCAAGTCCCAGAATAGTATAAAAAGCCCCAAAACTCGTTTTTTCTCCATTCTTTTCACTTCCAGCTTAAAGGGGGAGGAACCCTAGGTCCAAAAAATCTCCTCCCCGCTTCACTTTCCTTCATATTCTTCTTCTCTTCTCTTTTCTTTTCTCCATTTTTCTTCTTCTATTCATTATTATCAAGGGTTTAGCTTGTATTTTGAATTCAACTGGAACTTGGATTGATTGTAAGTATTCATTTCTCTTATTTGATTCATTAATAATGATTATTTGAGAGGATTGATCATGATTGTTGAATTTAATATTCGTAGCTAAATCCGATTGCTAGGGATAGGGGATGATTGTTTTGTTTGAATTGTACTTGTCGGGCTTCGATTCGTTCATACTTATGTGAGTTGTTTTAATTAGGAAATGATATATTCTTGCTTGATTGATTGATATAATCGAAGAGTGACACTTCGATCTTGCAATTGGTAACAATTGAATGTTGATTAGTTTAGTTAACGTTTTGTTGATTCTATATGATTAGTCGGTTAATACCATTCTAATTGAATTAGCGACTTTTTGAACCGAAAGGGGAGAAGTCGTAGACTTAGGCTCACATGAGGTAGAAGATGTCGTAATTGACTAATCTACGTGTTTTAGATTGAAATACGCACTTGTCAATGACCCGTCTCTTGTTACGAAAAGTTATTGGGATTGGGATAATTGGCCTGTGTCGTATGCTCGAACTTGTTCGTCCATGTTCAATCCCTTGTTACGAAGAGTTATTGGGAGCGAACCGCTAGATGTCTAAGCGAGAGTGTCAATCTTGAACCGAACAATTGATTGCCCGGTTTTGCTAGAACTTGAATTAATTATCCCCGATTCCCTAGCTTCTTTTTCGTTGTTTCGTTTATCTTCTTAGGTAGGTTATTGCTTTTTATTATTTCTTAGTTGATAATTATTCATCCATCCTTATTCGATTAGAGTGTTTAGGTTTGTTTTCTTTTTATGTTTTATCGATATCAGAACTAAATTCCGAACAGCTTTCCTCGTGAGATCGACACGGGGAACGAATCTTTAGATTCGGTACTCGGTAAAAAGAATAATTTGTACACAACAAAAAGAACTCATCCGGGGTCCAGAAACAAGTGACGATCGTACGACGCCTTTGTATTCTCGAGAAGTGGCAACACTGGCACTAAGGCCAGAAGGCAGGCACGGGTGGCTCGGGTAGCAATATTCTTCTGGAACTGGGCATGATGGCAAGGTGGTGTAACGAAGTGGTCTAGAGCTCTCTTCACCGAAACTCCATTGTCAACCAATGGAAGGATAAGAACATCTGTGGAGCATAGCAAGTCCACTGGGTCCTTCTCGATGGGGCATGACGACTCAAATGAGGGACTCTCGAATGCGGGCTCAGAAGTTACCTCCATCAAAATATCACCCTCATCTGCTGGGAGCACATCCTCCTCTTCTTCCGTCTCGCCCTCGTAAATCCGATAGTTGGTGCTCAAGGTCTCATCGACTTGTGGCTTGACGGATTGAATGTGATCCATTATCCCATCGAGCTGGTCCACCATTCGGGTACATCCACCCTCAATCTCCTCTAGTCGAGTTGCTTGGGCCGCCACACGAGCATGGATGAGGTCGAGTTTTTCATCGCTCGTCAAGGTATCCTCTCGGAGTCCATACATGTAAACTCGTCTTGCATGATGGACTCGGGAGAGAAAACTCGGTCCTCTATGACTTGAATGCGCTCCACTAAGTTCACGATCTCGCCCTCAAGATTGCTCCTACGGGCTGTCTGAGATTGCAAAAGAGCGAGAACCCGATCAAGTTTTTTATTGTAGGCTTCCTCTTTTTCACGAGCTTCTTTGGATTCTATAAAATCAAGAATCTGGTCGAGCTTCCCGTTAAACTTGTTGGACTCATGCGTCTGCTCGGCCGGAAATCGATTCCAGCATTGCTCGGAAGAGTATGGGTGTGATTGGGTGTAGTACCCGGCACAATAACTCGGCTCACTTTTTCCAAGAGGGGTAATGCGGGGAGGAATAGTCGTGATTGAACTTCATATCCCTGCACAACATAACAAAACAACCCAACGTAGCCACGAAAAAGAGAAAACAAACAAACCAAAAACAAATAAACAAAAAGAAAACAAAGAAGCACAAAAGGAAGAACTAAAGCTCGAAAAATACAAAATAAAGAGAAACACAGAAAATAAAATCAATACCAAGACCAAATATCCTGCTTGCCTTCCCCGGCAACGGCGCCAAATTTGTTGTGTACAAATTGTTATTTTTACCGAGTATCGAATCGAAAGATTCGTTCCCCGGGTCGATCTCACGAGGAAGGCGGTTTGGAATTTAGCTTTGGTATCGATAACACAAAAAAAAAAAAAATCCTAAACACTCTAATCAGATAAAGATTGGGTGGATTATCAACTAAGAAATAAAATAAAATGCATAAAATATAAATTTACCTAAAACATGAAATAAACCTCAATGAAGAAGCTAGAGAATCGGGGATATTCGTTATGGCTCAAAATACGATTATCGAGCAAATGATCATTCGGTTAAGAGAATTTGATAAACTACTCGTTCAGAGATTGCCCTCAATAACTCTTCGTAACAAGAGGATTAATATGAACGGCAAATCAATAAGTCCTTTTAAACACATTGGCAATACCATTACGAACAAGCCAATTTCATGTGGCCTAGGTCTATCGACTCCTCCTCTTTCGATTCCAAAAGTCGATTAAATAGCTTAATGGTTTTTAATCAATCAAGCAATAGATTCCATGAAATCATTCAAGAGCAAATCCAACCCAATCGATTAACAATTGTAAACTGAAGTGTCACTACTTCAATGATTTTTAAAATTCCAAAACAATTTCACAAAACCATAGTCAAGATCAACCAACATGAATTGAATAATCAACAAGCACAATAATCATAATTGAGATCAAAACATTAATCCCCTATCCCTAGCATGAAGATTTAGCTACTCATATTCAAGATTAAACAATCAACCATACAAACCCAAGCTTCCATAATCAAAGATCAATTGAAAGAGAAACTTACAATGTTAATGAAATTGAAGGTTTAATCCAAGCACAAGATAAATCTCCAAGTGATGATGAAATTCAACATTAATATAGTGTTCTTAGGGTAAGAGAAGGGGAAAAAACGAGTTTGGGGGATTCATTTCGGTCTGGGAACGAGTCCCAATGCCAAGTACTCGAAAAAACGAACAAAATCTAGCTTTTAAAAATCTGGTCGCGACCTCTGCGGCCGCGACTTTCAGCTGCAGTAGTGCTCCCGCGGCCGCGGGATTCATTCGCTGCCCGCGGTAAACAAATTTGGGCTGCTGCGCGCGACTTTACGATTTTTGTTCGTTCGGGTTCGTTTTAACTCGGAATTGAGCTTCGTTTTTTTCTACGCGTCGCTAATGAACCCCTCTATCTAACTATGCAAACCCATCAAATATTTTCTTGAAAACCTGTCCTCTCGGAGTTTCTTACCTGCACACTAAAAACGAAAACAAAACCAAAAAACATGGGAAAGCAAACGGAACACACCAAGACACTCAAAATAACGCAAAACACGCAATAAATGATAAAACAACCTAAAAACCAACTAAATAACTCAAATCGGGATAGCAAAGAAAAATACAACAAAAATGGGACAAACAGACCCAATAAAATTGGACAATCTGAACAACGAAATGCTAGAAATTGATACATAAACTAGAGAAACTATGTTGTGATTTGTTATAAAAAAAGTAGTTTTGATTGGATTATTGAATAATTTGGTTAATCCTGAAAAAAGTTGATTCAGTTGGTTATTTAACCAATATTTAAAATGTAATAATTAAAATTGATGTGATGTAAAAGTGAAAAATATATTATTGAAAATGATAAGTAGTTAAAATTATGTGAGTTGATGAATAATGAATTAAAGTTAATGCGATGTGTGAGTATAATTAACATAATAGATGTTACATATTTTGACAATACAAATCCTCTTATTTTACAAGTTATAGATTGTTAAAATTAAGAACAATTACACTTAAAACATTATTTTATTTCAACCACTACGTTTAAAAAAAATGTAGACATCGAAATTTTAATATTTTAATAAGTAATGTCTTTATTTATTTTTAGACATAAATTCAAGATAAATAAGATATATTATAAAGTAATTATTTCTTATCCACCAAATTAAATCTTAAGATAAAGGAAAAGATTATATCACCAAGTCAAACCTTTAGACAAAGAAAAAGATTATATCAAATCAAGAAGGACCAATCAAATTAATTTATTCTTATTCAAGACTCTCTATTCTACACTTATAAATATGGACTCTCTCAACACAAAAATGACACCTCATAAATTAAATGCTCAAATTCAAGAGCTCTCAAGAACTCTTTTGAAGATTTGAAGACTTTCTTGAAGATTCAATGACATTCAAGTTGAAGATCGACGTTCAATCCGAAATCAAGCTTCCTAACCTTCGAAGTATGCTCAATGGAGAAGATGACTAAGAAGAAGAAAAAGAGGTGTCAGTTCTTCTACAGTAAATAAAAAAGTGATACCCACTCCTCTCAAATCATATCAACAACATTCAAATGACATTCAATCAGCGTTCATTGAGAAGTTCAACCAAACATCACGTTTGATTCGGTAAAAATTATCAGGCCCTCGAGTCAACGTTATTCGAGCCCAAAATCTACATTTTGAGAAGATCAAAGAAGCATGCCCTCCAAGAAGCCGTCTCTAAACAAATCAAGTACAAATAGTTAATTCCGATCAAGTCATTCAACCTCCCACTTCACTTTAGACAAACTCAAGCTCAAGAATGAAGGTGATCCAGTCGTCAAATTAAGTTTCAAAGATCCCACGAATCTTAGAACAGAAGAATCAGAGGAAATAACCAGAGATTGCATCCGCATTGTTTGATCGAAATTACATCAAGTTGTACAAAAATTTTATGTTTTCATAAAGTTTGTTATTACAAATCTAGCACGCCTAGTGAGATTCGAAATAAAATTTAATGTTACAGTGTAAAAATATCTATATTCTTTTACTATATATATTTGTTCATATACGTGTGTTATATGCATTGACATAATATAAAAATAGAAAAAGACTACAATCTCGTCACAAAATGATTCCGTGGGGATTTTTTAGCCATTAGATATACAGTTATTGTAGATACATAGAAGTTACATGTTTATCTAATGGCTAAAACCCTCACATAATCATTTCGTGACGGGACTATAGCTTTTTCCATAAAAACAAATCACATCATTACCACACTTGCACACAGGGGCGAAACCACAGTATTAATCAGAGAGACGCCTGCCCTTCCAAAAAAAAAAATTTGAACTAGGGGTGGGGGGTTTTGCTGGAACTGGAAGGGCGCCCTTTGAGCGCCCTTCCGATGCCGGAGTGGGGGTGGTGCGCCGCGGGATGGCCGGAGGGGCGCCACCGGAAATCCGGAATCCGAAAACACAGAGGAGCTAAGCAGGGAGGCATGGAGCCATGGAGGGGAAGCTGGATCGGATAAAATTTGTGTTTGTGTTTAGTTTTGTCGTGAAATTTTTTTTAAAGGCAAATTAGGCCCTCCCCAAAACGAGATCCTGGTTTCCCCACTGTTTGCACATAATTATATTTCAACCATTATTTTAAAAAAAAATCAGGCCAATAGATTCATTTTATTTTTATTCTATATACTGTTTGAAAAGCGTATGCTACACCATCTGCGACCGGACTTTCGCTAATAAGACCAACTAGTACAACACCCGTGTATTACACGGGTGCTTGTTAAAAAATTATTCTTAAATTTTAAAATTAATGAGAAAACTATATTAAATTTAGTTTACATTTCTACAAAAAAAAAATAAATATTACTATATATTTTAGAATGATATGTGTTATTTATGACTTACATGTGTTATATTATATTAGTTTTTATAACTTATATCATATAACTACTTGAAATATAAATATATTAGTTGTTAAATAATTTATTTTTTTAATTAATATTAAAAATAATTTTATTATTGCTATAAAGATAAATATAATTTTTTTTATACATACAATATGGATGTTAAATCGAAGCTCATCAAAAGAAGATTAATTTGAGATATTACATATGTAAAACCGATAAAAAATACAAAAGTTATTAACTTTTAAAATATATATACAATTCAATAGTTATAATAAGAAATAATTTTAAAATGCAATTAATACATGTAACATGACCATAAATAGTCAATATATTTATGGTAATCCGAACCTAATTATTTTTTGTTTGGAATTAAATTAAAATTTACTCAAACCTAATAACGAAGCATGTAATTTTGCCACATAGGATTCCGAAGCACCAGAAGCAGCCACGTAGGCTCAACGCATTCTGTATTAATATATAGGGGGAGGGGGATTTTACTTGGTTTTTAAATATGGAATTATATTATGTTCTCTTATATTGAACAATGGTGGCTGGGTGGGTGGGTGGCTGGTTGGTTGATTTCTTCTCAATCTTTTCTTATATTCTCCAATAAATAGAGACTATTACTAATACTCATGTACGACGTACGTATGTTGAGTTAATGAATATATGTGTAATGTTATTTATATCTAATATCAGATCTAACTCTATAGTAAAAATAATATAGAAACAATATTGCTGAGTATAGATTTTTGTCATGTCAGCATGCGAAGCGTGATAATCTACCACATAAGCTCAACACGATTTGAATTAATATAAAAGGAGGGATAAGACGAGAAATGGGCCTATTGCCTTTCACCTCTCCAAAAGGAAATCCCACTCACTCACTGTATTTTTACCCCTTGTTAGAAATACACAACAAACACGAGGAATATAGAAAGATCTTGATTGAAAATTTAAGATTTAGGAAGAATAAATATAAACAGCCTTTCATATTGAACAATGTGATTAGTAGTGATATAAATCCCGTCCGTTCTTTCAATAATTTATTATTTTAAATCACCTTTTGGTCAAATCCTCCCTATATATAATTCCATAATGCGCTGAGCTTATGTGGCTGCTTCTAGTGCTTCGGAATCCTATTTGGCGAAGAATCATGCTTCCTAATTAGGTTTGGATGAATAATATTGATATATTAATAATTAATTATCTAGATTCGGGTATTCCATAAATATTATTTAGCTAATTTAGGTATTTTAATATCACTTTTACTAATATAACCCTTGATTTTTTTGTAATTTTACATAGTGAGGCAATAAGTGACTAATATATCCCTGAATTTTGATTTGTTTCCTTCAATAAGCTATTGAATTATAAGTATTTTAAAAGTTGATAACTTTTGTATTTCTTATCGGTTTTACATATATAATATATCAAATTAATCATCTTTTGATGATCTTCGATTTGACATCCATATTGTATATATGTAATAAATAAATTATATTTATCTTTATAATAATAAAAAATAATAATATTTATTAAAATTCATTAGGAAAATAAAATTATTTCTCAATTGATATATTTATATGTAATGTAGTTATATATTGTAAGTTAAAAAAAATTAGTATAATATAACACAAGTAAGTCGCACAAATAAAAAGTGTCACAATAAATATATAATAATATATATTCTTATAAAAGATATTTAAATTTTAAAACTACTTTTTTTCTTATTAATTTTAGATTTTAAGAAAAAAATTAGCAAACACTCTTGTAATACACGAGTGTTGTACTAGTAATAATTATAATAGAAAACTTAAAGCATGAAAACGTGTTAAAATATAATACATAGAAAATAGTTGAAGTGTTATAGATGGATAAGTAATTATTAAAATATAGTAAGTTGAATGTATAAGCTAAAAATATGTGATAAAGTCAAATAATAAGATATGGATGGTTAGTTTATCTATTTCTTTTTTTTTTTTAAATGATACTTGTTTAAAAAAAATCAATTTTTGTTGACTAATTTTTTGAATTATTTAGTACAATAATTTTTATTTTGTATTAATTTCGTCCAAAATAGAGTGACTAATATTTTAATTACGATTATAAAATTTAGAGTAAATTGAAGGATTTCATGGTTAGAGAGAGAAAAACATAACAGGGTATCATTGATTGATTTCTAGAAATTCGTCCAAATATTGGCCCTTGAAGCCAACAATAATTAATTTACATTCTGGTTAAGCTAAACCTTTTTTTTTTTTAAAAGGATCGATAGTAATTCTTCACTTACCCACGGTATGACTCGAATTCGATATCTATTGGTCTCAAGTGAAAACTATTACAAGCTGAGCTACCCCTTCTCGTCTGTCGACAAGATAGACTTAAATGTTAGATTCTTATATAGATTTTCGATCTTTTATCCAAGGATCATTTTCAACTATATAAATAATCTTTTAAAAATGTAAGGCGTGTAAAGATCCAACAATCAGATCCCAACAAACACATTTTATTATAAATACATTGTATTATATATTATATATATATAATATATTTTATATATATCATTATAATATAATCTATATAATATAATATATATATATATAAATATTTATATATAATATTATATATAATATAATATATTTTATGTATATATTATAATATATAATATAAATTATAATATATTATAATTTATATTATAATATATTATAATTTATATATAATATATATATTATATTATAATGATAAATATATAAAATTTTAAACCTTATCTATAGTTTCGAATCTCTTTATTTAGTTATTGTATAATTCATAATTTTGAATATATTTACTTAATTATTATATCATTTATAATTAATACTATAATTTATTCAATTATTATAAACATTTATAAGTAAGAATATAATTACTTAAATATACGTAACTTAATGATAATTACAAATTATAAGTGATATAATAATTCAATATTTATATTTTATAATAATACAAAATCTATTTAAATAATTATTATAAAATTTATAATCTATTTTATTATAATTATAATATCATTTATAATTTAAGATATCTATAATTTAAAATATATTTATTTTATAATATATATTACTAATTTAGAATATATGTAGTCAGTTAATATATTATTTATAATTTAGAATATATTTATTTAATTATTATATATTAGTAATTTATAATCGACTTACTTAATTATTATATTATTTATAAGTTAGAAAATGTTTTCTTAATTATTACATTATTTATAATTAATTATATATATATATATATTTAATCAATATATTATTTATAACTTGGAATCTATATATTTAATTACTACATTATTTCTAATTAATTGTTATGATATTTTTGCTTTACGATATATAAATAGAATCACATTTATAACTAAATATTGAGTAGCTCAGTTGGTGGGAGATGTTCTTTTTAACCCAAAGGTACATGTTTCAATCCCCACTTTTGGGATTTTAATTTTAAGGTAACATATTTACACAGAACATATATAATAGTCATGGATAAAGCAAGGGTATGATGGTAAATTGAACGAAAAAAGTAACGCCGTCAGTATTAAAGTAACAACGTTAACATAACAGAGCGAGTCTGCATGTAAACATTAAATAGAAGGGGGTTTGACGCAATTTTTGAAATACGAGGGGAAGACGCTTCTTCTCGCATATTTCATATAATAAATGGGGATTTGGTGCAATTAATCCGGATATATATAGATGAAGTTGAGGACTATTTGGTTATAATTTAGGAATTAAAAAATGCTAGCTCAGGAGAAATGATTATCGAGTAATCAACCACATGGTACTTAAAAAATAAACCTAATCACCTAACCTCTTACTTGAAAAAATCATCATGTCAATTTTTTCAATTTTGTTTAACGAAATTAATTATTCATAGATTGCAGAAACTTGTTCGAATTCTATTCGTTAGCGTTCAATGCAATCCAACTAAACGCAATTAAATAGTACCAATTTATTTAAAAAAAAATAAATAAAATTCCTCCTCCAAACCAATGAAAATTCATTTCTTTATTAACTTTTTGAAGACGAAAGCCATAATTTACTCTTACCTATGAGAAAAAATATATATATATATATATAATAATAATAATAATTTTGGTTTGGTTTGATTTGTTGAGAATCTTTTTAAGATAGATTTTTAAATAAATTAGTAATTAAAAAAAAAAAAAAAATTGAAATGGCTTTGCAGTTTTGTCCTATGTACAGATATTCGCCTGCCAACATTATAGGCTTTTTCTGATATTTGCTGCATCTTTTATTAACAAAATCACACACTAAATTAATTATCCTTTACTTTAAGTTATCAAAATTTCATTTTTTTTTTCTTTTTGTTATGAGATTTTGGCGTCTATATGACGATTTTACACTCGGTTACAATGCTAATTCGAACCCACACAAAATTGCATTTTTAGTCTTGTTGATTTAACGATGTAGTATTTTTTATTTCAAGATTTCAAGCTTTTGTCTTTTAATCCTGTATAAAATTACAGGACTTAAATTGTTAATCAAAACTTCATCCAAAAGATTCTTTATTAGCAATTTAAGTCGCAAAATTTTAAATTTTGTTGCATTTTCAGTCCCAAAAAACTTATATTGCACTAAATTTTAAAATTAGAGGACCAAATAACGAAAATGTTCAATTCTTAGTACTGTAAACGCTACTAAATCAAATCAACTCGAACCCAAAAATGTTTGACTTGTTTACTTGTGGCATCACTAGAAACATCTAGTTTGAAATACCGAAAGACATCTTAATTTGGTATTCAATGTAATCACTTAGCACTATCTTCAAGTCATAGTCAACACATGAAATAATGTAGTAGTAAAGTAAATTTAAAGTACGATTTTGCTGTTAGAAATTAATGTTTTACTGTGTGGATAGAAATTATGATGAATTCGGACAGAACTAGGAGTTTTAATAATACCGACAATTTGGTCAAAGTCCACTAATTTAAGTTTTTTTGCAAGATATAGTTTGACATAGTTTGCGTAATGAGACGATCTTAAAATGAAAAACTCATTTTCAAAATTATTTTGCAGTAATTGTCACAAAACAGTAATTCTTTTTCAACCGATAAATTTTAGTCAGATATGCTATCGGATCTTGCACATTCTCTGCGAGGGGAACCGTCCCGCTAACTACTTGATAGATGACGCCCCTCTCTACTTTTGTACTCGTGTGCGGATGAATTAAAATGGCTACTTCAAATTTTGGTAGTCGTTTTGTACTTTTGTGCTTTGGCTCACTTTGTGGTGCATATTGTTTGCTTGAGTACTTGTCAGCCCAACCTAAGACGTTGTGTTTTGGTTGTTTTTTCTTTTTGTTTTCGTTTTTTGTTTGGATATGTGCAGACCTGTGTTTTTTTCGACTCAAGGGTCTTAACTATATAAAGGTTGAGGATCCGATCTTATTCCCCCACCTTGCCGGGATGTTTCTTCATTTTTTTTTTTTTTGTTAAAGAAAAATATCGTATTGAAAAGGGGTAAATTGCACCAAACCCCCCTGTAA
>CACSLK010028053.1:4695612-4708953 GCA_902706635.1 Striga hermonthica | reverse complement strand
AGTGGCAAAATTTGGACCAAGTGATCTATTATATACTTGAGCCATGAGGGGGGGTTGGCCACGTCTTGAGGATGTGGCTTCTTCTATGTGCCACACTTGTTGCTCAATGAACCATCTTGTGATGTACTAATTTTATAAAAACAAGATTTGCCGCTCGTCTCCCTGAAAAACCTAGCAACCATTTTTGCCGCTCGTCTCCCTCAATTGCTGCTCGCCATTAGCCTTCCCCGGTAGGGCACTTTGAGCGCTCGGCGGCTGCTCTTCTGGCCCTGCGATTCGCGTCCGAGAGCTGCGACGTTGGAGAGGGCTTTTTCGCCGGGGAGAAGCTTGCGTCGTTTTCGGTCCGTTGCCGGAAGCGAAGGCGGGCGTTTCTCCTCCGGTATCTCCGTTGTGGCGGCTCCATCGCTCTCTCGGTGCGAATTGCAACCTTAATTTCCCATTTTGGGGTTTGGGGGGAGATAGGGTTCCGGTCTTGTGGCTCCTTCTGGTCCGGGTGCAGAGCTTCGTTGCCTCGGTGGTCTCCGATTCTTGGGTGGGTGCCGATCCTTAGCCTTGTGGTCGCCGGTTGGGTGAGTGTGATGCTCTGGTGTCGCGGTCGCTGATATTGGATGGTGGGGCTCTGTGCTTGTTGGGCTGGGTCGGGCTTGGCGGGCTGGTTTAGTTCGGGTTGGGCTGTTGAGGCTTGAGCTGCAATGGGCTGGGCTGAGCCGGATCAGTCGTGGCTGGGCTCGGCCGAGTTGGGTTGGACCGGGCTGGTTGGACTGGATATTTTGTCTCCGGGTGTCTGAGGAGTTGTTCGGCTGGACGAAGGATAGGTCCGTTGGTTCTCGACTTAGTTAGGCATTTCTCGCAGTTTCTGGGTCGGGATCCTGTACTTAAACTTTGCCGTTGTTGTGCTCATTGTGGGTTTCGGCTGGGGAAGGGCCATGTTTTTATTTTTGTTTTCGGTGTCGTTGTTGGTGTTGTTTGTTTGAGTCTGTGTTAGATTAGTGTTTTTTGTCTGGGCTCTTTGCCTTAGTGTTCTATGTATGGTCTTTTTGGTCTGGGCCGTTGGCCCCTGTGGTGATTACCCCGTTGGGGGTTGTGTTATTACTCCGATGGGAGGCGTTACATTACCCTATTGGGGGTCTTGCGTGTTAGGGTCTTTGTTTTGTGTTTTTGGTTTTGGTGGTGCTTTGGTCTCATAGTTGTGCCTATGCCTTTAGTGCCTTGTTGTGTGTTCTAGGCCACCGAGTGGGAGTGGTTCTCTGGTTTGTATTACAGCTAGTGGGTTGTCCGGTTGTAATCTCTCTTTTGGTTTGAGTTATATTATTGTGATCGTTTGGAAAAAAAAAAAAATATACATTTTTTTTAAAATAAAAATAAAAATTAATGTATATGTTTTTATTGTAAATATTTATGATAATATATAAAGAGTTTGAAATATTTATTTTTTCTTCTTAATTATATTCGTTATTTTTTGATTGACATTCACAAAAAATAGTTACATAAATTTTTAAAATTTTACTAACATTAATTATCCAATTTTTTAATTGTTCCCATAACTCAATGACACACACTTTCTCATCGTGAGCTCATAAAATAATACTAATACTATGGAAGGTTCTGTTTGGTGTTATTCAATAATTGAAGATAAGCATTTATTTGTTAATGAAAACTTATGCCGAAGATCCGTAACAAGTAGAAAAGCTGATGCATGAAAACACTACAAAACAGTTCATTTTTCAGCTAAAAGATAAAAATCTCCTTTATTTTATTCATTTATTTATTTATTTATTTATTTTTAAATGTTTCCAATCACTCCCGTTATTTAATGCCCATCCACCGGACATGCAATAAAAGCCCACTATTACGTTTACATCTAAAAGCCAATTTCATCTGCACTAAAAATAGAAAAGAATAATATATTTGGTAAAACTAGTTGATAAGCTAACTTTTAGCTTATCAGTAATTTTCGAGCCTTATAACTTATAGCTGAAAAAACTAGTTTATATGATAAAAGTATTTGGTAAAATTAACTGATAAGCTACCCAGAATAAAAAAAAATAAAAAATCAACTAGCTTATTTGAAAAGCTACCTAAAGAAATTTATCAATAAGCTCGAGTTTTCTAAAATAGCATGTCCTACCAAACAAGACTTATTTGAATACAGAGAGTTTATAAGCTAATCAAATAAATTATAAACTAACTTATTTGTCTACTAAACATAGTTTAAATATCAAATTTTTAATTTTTTATTCACTCCAAGGTTAGAAGGTAAATGAAGAATAATGATGATGATCCTTAATCTTAAAGATAAGATATAAAATAGTCAACTCCACTCACCTTCTTGTATTTTTTATTTTTATTTTTTTTATTTTTTTTTCCTCTTTTGGGGTGTGATTGAATAGATAGAAACCGCATATCAATTGTGAAGAAAATAATTAACAACAGTAATTAACTTTTTTAACAAGCATTTAAAGTAATCAATTCTCCCACTTGATTCAAGTTCCTTCCCTAATCAGCTGACCCACCACCATACAAATTTACACACAATCTTTTACCCAAATCTCACCTAAAGTTCTGTCTCTCACTATTTTTTCACAAGTATCCAAAGTTCCAATAGCATTAGATATGATAACAAAATAAACACAAGTTAGGACAACAAATGAACTATTCAACAAGCAAGAACAGATTACAGAGAAAACCCACAAGCATCGATTCGTTAGGCCGGCCACAACTGAACATGGTCGGTTATTATAAAGGTTAAAGCTAATTTGACGTTGGTGCTTTTCATGGAGTAAAATGCCAATAAGAACATGCCAGCAAGCAGAGTTTGCACTAATTTTGTCATATAACAGAACAAGTTTAAAAGGTAAAAATAACATACATCTCTTAAGAAGGCACAACCGTTAAATGTATAAGGCAATTTACGAACGCTCACCAAAACAAACTGGTTTGTTCTTTAGCTAAACTCTCCACCAAAAGCACAACAGCAGCAACAATGCACCATTTATATATCTCGTCCATGTCAAATGAGAGAATCATGCTGCTTGTCTCAAACGAGGTTGCAATGCAAGTAGAATCTTCTTTCTGGGCCCCTGCACAAAAAGATTATTAGATTTTTTTTTTTCCATTTTTTTTTCTGGGAACTACTGGTAGTTCACAGGAAGGAACATAAGCTGCACAACTGTAGAGTAATTTCATGATCTAAAAGTTCACATAAAAAGCACTTCAAGGTTCCATAAATCTTCAGTGCAAGAAAAGAGGACCGATTAAGGGGTAGTACCATAGGGATTCCCAACTCTTTAAGATCCCTCTCAGCCATTCGCTTCAAAGAATACATATCAACCTGCATAATGAATTAAACTTAATTAATCGTGAGATACACCGATTTTCATGATTTAATGAAGCAGATTGTTTCATCGAGACCACAGTTTAAGAAATCAAGCAGAAGGGGATATACACTTCCAAGAGATGGAAAGTCATAAAATGCCTAAAATAAACATGTATGTCATACTCAGCAAGTCACATAAAATACTGAGTAATTTCACAAGTTCAATAGAAGCCCCTTCATTCAAGCATTGTTTTACCCAAAAAAAAAAAAAAAAGCGCATGTTCTTTCAAATACTTCCATGTATAAAATAATTTAACCTTCTTAGAGATAGATGGTCCACTCATGAACTATGCAACAAAGACAAAATTAGCATTGGATCACAAAATTTACGTACTTCTTCAGCCTTAAAGAGAATAGAATATTTTTCTAGACCCAATGAACGCAAAAAGCTGTCCACAGTAACTTGATCGTCCACCTGCAAGCATAATAAAACCACAAAATTTTGTAAAAGAGCTAATCTTTCATAAAAACATGAATGCCCTGAAAACCTAACAAAACTATAAAATTTGGTAAAAATTGTTTTTTGTAAAACATACATGATCAAAAGAATCATAATGCCATTTTGTTACATTGAGAACATCCAATATAAGTGATAAGAATTTTGAGATAGTAATTAATACTGATCACGCTTTATTGAAAATGTAGAATAGGCCTGCAAGTCTCATCTAGTATGATCCATTGATCCCACGACATAGCTATCACCCCTCTATGTCGCCAATATCAAAACGAAATGCTAGTCATTTCTTACCTAGCATATGCAGTTACCTTAACAACTGAAGATAAATTGTTACGTGAATTTAATAAATAGTTTCTCAAGGTACATCCGAAAGTTTCAATTGATTTTGGAGCCAAATAGAGCATCTCATATAATACACACAAAGCATGCATAGATTGGTCTAGACAAGGTATACAAATTTCAAAGGACATGAATCATCAATAACACTGATACATCACACTAATTCAGAACATCATATTTGAGATTTAGGCACTTAATTTCCCATCAACATTTACCCCCATCACATTCTAGCAGCCTCTATGTATGCTAGCAATTCTAAACCTATTATGCTATGGCAAGAAAATGGATTTTCACAAACTATCACAGTATTATGTGTGCAGCAACAAACGTAAATAACTCAAATGAGCAAAGAGGACAAAAACTTCAGTATCTGACAGACCATAAATGGACTCCTTTGAGTGAGATTCCGAGGCTGAGGTAGTTGGGCCGACACTGGTGCACCAGTCTTCATCTGTCCAACAGGTGAAGCATCCTTATTAATGCATGTGCTCATCCTAACATCATCATGTGCCCTAACTGCCAGTTTTTCTTGCAGTATATCACGTCTATTTGGTGCTACAGGACCTCTAGAAGTTGCCAGGGACTCATCAGGTGATCTTTGCCTCAAACGTTCCAAAGTCCATGGAGAATGCTTACTCATGACTGAATCCATTCTGGTTAAAGGAATCGATGCCCTCTGTTGGGGCAGAGGATGCCCAAAATCTTTTTTCACAAGAATGGTTTGTCCAAGTTCCCTGGGTTCTAACATGTGCTGTTTCCTAGGATCAGGTGCCCGAATCTCGGATACATGCAAGCTTGGATGCCGTGCCATAGGAATTAAAGGTCCACGGTGTCTGGTTTCTTTGAGGAGCTGGCCGTCACTTGTAGGTTCTGGATATCGAGGTCTTGTGTCCTTTGGCTCGGGCATCCTGTCCCTTGTAGTTACACTATTTGTGGAAGATTGAGCGGGCCTTGACAGAATATTGCGAAGATCCGGCACATTGGGCTGGCTGCTTTGACTTTGCTTCAACAGACTCTTTTGCATAATTTTGAAACGGAGGTCACCTTTACGGAGGTAGGTGTCTGTTGTTCAATTAATATCACCAAAACGCAAAAGTTATGACAATAATTTATAAGAAAGAATGAAGATTTTGCAATGTAGAATGATTGATACCATCAACAGCATTGCCAGTTCTATCATCATTGCGTAGTCTGCAAAACGCGAAAATGTATAAATTAAAGGCTATTTTCACCAACAAACCAGATCCAGGGGGATTACAAATACATGCAGCTCATCAGTGTCATGATTAATTCATTTCCGTGAATAGTTGCATGAGCCTGAATAATGTCAGATACCTAGGTGAGTTAAAGCAGCTCATATTCTGCCTAGGTACCTCAGAAAAGTAATCAACAACTCAGTGTAAGCAGAAAATAATGTATACAACTTTGGGATAGTATATGCTGTTTTTTGCATCATTGAATAAATAACATTTTTTCCACTCTATTTGACAAATGTCACAACTAAACCCTTAGTTTAGCCTCTTATACACTGAACCCAACATTGTGTAAACTATACGGTAAATTTCAGACGCATATCATGCATTGCAAACCAGGACCAGCAACACCACCACATAGAACAATTCTGTGAATTAATGCCAACTAGATGATTACAATTGCGCACATTGTGAAGTCAATTAAAATCAATAAAGCATGTAGTGCATCTAATACCAACCCCTTTCACCTTTTACGTCAGAAGAATTCACGGTATGCTTACAAAGTATAAAGGTGATGCACAAGTAAGAAAAATTCCAACCACAAAACCCTTGTGCGAAGAGAATTTAACCGAAACTCTTTTCCTCATCTCCTATGTGCACTTTGGGCCATGTCCACGTTATTATAATATAAGCAAATTAAAAGGTTGTTACATATACCAGATCAAATCTCTGAGTAAAAGGTTAGCATATTACTTAGGTAAGAGTAGTTCAGCTATTTCCAATACATAAAACACTATACCGTAATGAGAAAGGACACAAGGAACAAAGCGAAAAAACCTCTTATAGTTGAAATCGGCATATTGATCACCATTGTTTCCAAGTCTTTCCTGAACTGGTCTCTTTCTTCCTACAAGTGGAGGTGACTCCATAAAAGGAGTATGCATTGAACTTCCATCTCTTTTTACCACCTATAGATGATATTCACTTCAGTAACAATAAAAGGGGCACTACCATTTTTAAAGACTACGCACAATGTTAGTAGACACTGTAGTTGCCCCATCCCGACCCCCACAACACAAACACAAAGAAAATCAAGATAAGTTGGAATCAAGAAGATAATTATAATTATCAAGAAAGCTGAGCAATCAATCCATTGATTATCATTTTGTTACCACGGCATAAAATCAATCCCTTTAACGACGACCACGGGCTCTCACATGAAAAATTCTTCACCAAATAGATAAATTCTAAAACCCCAGACAAAAAGTGTAAGAAATTAAGAACGTGAAAAAACACGAGATCACCTGCCCTGAGCCGCCGAGGGTAATGGTTACTCGAGACCGCGAAGTTCCCGACATTTAATCTTCGAAAATCGAAACCTACCAGGTCGATTAGAGAATAAAGAACGAAGCTTACTAAGAAAAACCTTCAGCTAAATGTAAAAATTCACACATTAGGGTTTCATCACGAGTGCTATTCTGTCAACAGATGCTGAATGAACGTTTTTGTTCGTGGTGTTGAATCAGTGACGTATAATCGCCATATTAATGGCGAACAACAATAATAATAATAAATTAATAAATGGGCGAACCCCCAGCTGTGTTAACTTGGATCGGCCCAAACAGAATCGTTGGCCCATAAAATAGAACTTTTGAAACCCAAAAGGGCGCGCCACCTCATCATGCTATCGATCAAAGGCATGGTCAACAACAAAATCACATAATACTTAGTCTACGAGATGATAATCTATTCTACTTAATAAAATTCATACATTTACCTAAGAAAATTAATCAAGTAAAAAAAAAACTTACGAGATTTTGAAGTTTAAACTAAGTTTCTAAGTGTCTAGTAGCATACACGATAAGAAATAAGTCGAAAAATCTTAATCTTTACAAAGAAATAAAATAATAAAAATTAGGTTTTGGAGCCATTTGATAGAAACAAATATATATACATATAGAGTGAAAGAGTAACTAAAAGAGAAACTTTGCAAAATTAGGAATTGTTCAAAATATTTGGCGCAATAAAAAAAAAAAAGGAATTGTTCAAAATACAAAAGATTATTATATTTATACTAATAACTAAAACATGCACTAAGAAAACACACATTTAATGAAAAAACTCGCGGGGCAATCAAGAAAATTTGTTGGAGTCGTGAGTATGGCTTTGGCATTGCACAGAAGGTATGAAAACTCGCAGGATCGACAAGGAAATTTGTAGGGCGCGAGTTGCGGCTTGACCGAGCGATAGTTAGTACGACTCCTTGCGAGCTTTGCGAGTATATCGGAGTAGGGCGCTAGTTTCCGATAGAGGCGGGCCTTGTGCAAGGAACTCACTTGTGCACCGAAACTTTTGGCGCAGAAGCTCGCCATGTGAGAGGACAAAAACTCGCTGGCTGGATGAAAAAACTCTTTGGGGTCACGATTTATAGGGGCATGTGTGGCAGAAACTCGCGTGGTAGGCAAAACATCCCGTTGGCATAACGAGTATGAGCAGGCGGATGGGTTGAGGTGCAGCAAACTCGCGAGCTCTACTAAAATTTCCATGCGGGGCGCGATTTTTAGCGAACATGTGACGAGGTTTGCGTGCAAGAAGGAAAAGCTACTCGCGGACGATGCGAATGTGATTTTGTAGCGTGGTTTCCAGGCCCTGTCTGAATCTCCGCCTACGAATATTTTGAGCGGCCCGAACATCAGTTCGCGTGCCGTGGCCCTTGAATTTACTGACATGGACGAACTTTCTGACACTTTCTTGTGGATTTTTCATTGACTTTCCAAGTGTATTTTCATAAAAAATACAAAATGAAAAAAAGAAATAAAATGCACAAAAGACCAAAATACCAAAAAAAGTACGTAAGCGAGAGAACTGACTAAATAGACTGGGAAAAGCTCAAAATAAGCTAAAACGAACATGAATAATTATTAATAATCACACAAAATAACAATAAGAACATACAAAATAGTTATATTAATATTCTGCCACATTAAGTGGCAGGTGTTTGTGGGTATATTGAAAGCTCGGCTTTTTTGTCAACAACATTCCCATTTGAATGAGAACCATATTTGATTAAACAAGTTCTATGTTTAGTTGTTTTGCACGAGGATGAATGGTTCATCGCATATAGACATAAGATCATTTACCAGTAACGTGTGAAATATAAATGTTAGTTCACAACCTAGATGGAAATTGAACAAGTCATCGAAATGGTAGTAGTGTGAACGATGCAAGTTGGTCTTGGCTGATTAGTTAAACTAGTTTATTTGTGTAATGAATGGATACCATAGAGGAGCAGTCCACTTTATACTGATCATCCTAAATGAACTAGGCCTCAGCTAATTGTTGCGTTATCTTAAACTGTAACATATAAACTAACACAAGTATGTAGTAGTTACTACTTTGATTCATTATGGTGAGGTTCATTCAGTCTGGATCAATAACCAGTTAACTTGGGTCGTAATGCTGCATGAATGGTGTGTTGTTCAAATATTTACGGTCATCATGTGCCTCGGTTTGATGATATTCCCGAAGTCAGCCCAGAAGAATTATTATGTTAACTTGTATATGGATTAAATTTCAATATAATAATATGTTTGAGTGGTGCTAGCTTTGGCACACGTGATCAATTGATTTGATTGTCAGTAATCGAATTTATTGGTGGACATTATATTTTAAACATGGGGAGAAACGGTACGCCCGACTCTTGAACTCCTTATGCAACTTCTGCAGACTGACAGGCTTGCCACAATACCGCTATAGAAAATCGACGATGTAGGAGAGGAGGTGCTGAGTTTGGGTCAAACTCAGATAATCCAAAAGCAAGTTTGGTCACCACTACATATTCATGGATGGAGAAACATATGAAATGGTGACCACTGCGGAACCACATCTCCTTTGGATTCTGACCGGCACGAGTCACCTCTCGCGAAAAGACCTCATGTAGTGCCTTTTGTGAGAACTTAGCATAATAAGGAAACAAGAGGGACCGACCAAAGACCAAGGTCTGATAATCGTCCTGTGTCCCATCAACGTTGGTCACATCTTTCTTAATTCCAGAAAGAATGAAATTTTGGTCGTAGGAGTTGATCTTCAAACCCTCATATCTATAGATCAACTTCCGTTTCTTGTACGACCACAAACCCTAATTATCAAATAAAAAAAAAAAAAACTATTTCTTCATATTTCTTAACTATCATAAGTAGATAAGAATAAATTAAATAATATACCTCTCAAGATGCCGGACCCGTGCTCGTAGCCACTGAGTTGTCCACCGTCGAACCCATGCCAGCAGCCGCTAAGTCACTCGCCATCGGACCAATGCCGATAGCTGCTGCTCAGTGTATTGCCACCGTTGATTCTCATTCCAACACTACAAGCATAAAATCTTCAACAATTTCATAATCATTCATGTCGTTCATTTTTTTAACAGTTTATTTAGTTCTAACTATGCGAAGTAATAGTGCAAGATTGAAAGCCAACTTTTCGCCACTCTCTTTTTTGAATTTGTTCTGTAGGGATATGTGTGTAATAACAGTGTAAATATAAAAGTAAAGTAAAAAGTAAACGCTCACGTCTGAAAGTGAAACGCTTCCACTAATTTTTTGATATTAAATAATAACTATGCAACAAATAAGCGTCAAAATAATTTTCGAGTATTAATCGCAGAGTACGAATTTACCAAAAAAAATCACGTTTAACATATATGCGATTAATTATGCGTTGATATTTCGCCTAATAATCGCATATATAATAAACAAAATAAGACCGTTGTTCTGAGGATCACAATTCAGATGTATCCCTTATGCAATTTAATACCAAATTCAAATTAAACATTTACATTGATTAGTAAATTCGTATGTCATGACGTCACAGTTTTTCAGTTCTAACCATGCGAAGTATGTCGCAAGCTTGAAAACCAATTTTTTGCCATTTTTTCTTATTTGTTTTGTTATTTAGGGATGTTTGTGTAACGATGTAAAAATAACAGTAAAGCAACCTTTGGCATCTGAGAGAGTGAATAAACAGTTGTCGAGTAATAATCGTAGAGTACGAATTTAACAAAAATAAAATTTCAAAAATATTATCGCTTTACGCAGTTTAATCGCAGAATTTTATTTACAATTTTAAAAATATTATTACTCTGCGATACATTCTGACGCAAAAATAGTTGCATAATGGATCACATTTTTTGAGGAAATCACATCTTTCGAACAGTCGTTTCTGCGATTCAATTTTTGTTTCTCTTTGGCATTTGGTATAGTACTTCGATTTTTTTTGTATTTAATAATAACTATGTGAGGAATACGCGTCATAACAACTTTCGTGTAATAACCGAATATTAATTACGAACTTATCTAATATAATATAAATTAATATGCGATTAATCTTTACTTATTATGTTTTGCTTACTAATCGCATATTTTAATGATTAGCATTTTCTGAAGAAAACCCATCATTCGAACAATTCTTTCTGCATGCCTTGGAACATTATATATCAATAAGTACCACATAAACGATAATGAGGCAACTTAAATTGTTAGATACAACATGAATCAAGTCCAAAAAATTTCATCCACATCCCTTCCACTATGTATAACATAAAAAAAAATAGTGAATGCATTTTTTTTTTTAATTGTTAAGATCGTCTACCTTTGCATCCCGGTTGCAAGTTCATGTTATTAATTTCATGGTTCTCGTCTTTGATCAGTGTGTGCTTGATCAGTTCATACAAGTCGTCGTCCCTATCGTTTTTCATGAGGTTCCTCCGGTTGTTGATCTCGTTCGGACCCAAGATCCTCCGCCTCATTGCTTTGATTTAAATCATCTATCTTTGCATCCTGATAGAAAGTTCATGTTATTAATTTTATGGTTCTCGTATTAAATCAACATAGGCTCGATCAGTTCATACAAGTCATCGCCCCTATCATTTTTCATCAGGTTCCTCCCGTTGTTGATCTCAGTCAGGCTCACGTTCCTCCCCCTCATTGCTTTGAGGGGATTTCCATTATTAAAACCTTTGGGTATTCAAGATGTTGAAAACCTTATTCACATGGTGCTGGTACAAGTTTCCTAAGAGGACAACATGTGTCGAGATAAACCATCAAGGTCAGCCGAGACCACAAGTTGTCTCTGCGATTGGGGAAATATGGCAGATCTGCAAAAATAATAACTGATATGTCTAGTGATGCCCTGGGACACTTTGGTATAATGTCATCCAATAGCTATCTGCAGAAAAGGAAAAAGTATTAATCCAACATCCGTCGATCTATGCAAAATACCACAAGGACGCGATTACGCACACCCGTCAGTGAAGCCCAACGACCTCGTTCACCGACACGCAAGTTCAGTGCCATTCCAGCCGCTCCATGATGGTCCGCAATTGGCAGAATTGTTCATACAATTCTCTGCATATATATTCATCGCCTATATGTCGCCTAATTTTACGCTCTTCGCCAATTAACTTCTCATATAGTTTGCGTATTTTATTGTATAATGGGATCACACTTGCTCATTCTGTTCACATTTATATCACAGAGTTTATCGTATAATTAATTCAATCTTGCTTAATTAAATTCGTGTCTCTGTAGCATAATAATTTATCAGTTAGTGAGATCGCAATTGCTTGATTATCTTCGTCTATTCGTCGCTTATTTTATCGCATAATTATTTCACACTTTATCAATTAACTTCTCCTATCTTTCACGTAGTTATAGCATAATGACATTGCACTAGCTCGATTATCTTCGTCCTTCTGTCGCATAGTGTATCGCATGATTATTTCACATTATCAATTATCTTCGTCGGTATTCGCGTATTTTATCGCATAATGACATCACACTAGCTCGATTATCTTCGTTTGTTTGTCGCGTAATTTATCGCACAATGAGATATCGATTTCTCGATTATCTTCACATGTATGTCGCTTAGTTGATAGCATAACTAATCCGCACTTGATCAATTAAGTTCGCCTGACTATTGCATACTTTATTGCATTCGCACTTGCTCAATGAACTTCGCATGTCTATTGCATAGTTAATCGCATAAGTAACTCACACTTGCTCAATTAACTTTGCTTGTCAGTTGCATGCTTTATCGCATAATTTGTTTTCGTCTTTACTCAATGAGCTTCGCTAGCGTGTCGCATATCATATTGTATAAATATTTCACGCTTTATAAAATATTTTCGCTTGTCTGTCGCATAGTTTATCGCATAACATATTCACACTTTATCAATTATTTTCATATTTCTGTCGAATAGTTTATCGCATAACTATTTCGCACTTTATCAGTTAACTTCGCATGTCTGTTGTCTGTTGCATAGCTTATCGAATAATCTTTTCGCACTTTGTCAATTATTTTCGCCTGTCTGTCATACAGCTTATCGTATAATTTATTTCACACTTTATGGGGTGAAAAATTTAACTTATTTTTTAATTTTATAACTATTTTATTGTCATAATGAGTATTTTATTAAAAAAGTTATATTAAATCTACCTTTCAATAACTTATATCATTTTTTTATTTTGTATCTTCATAAAGATAATGCTCTCCTACCCACGGTGGGTACATGTTAATATGCCTACCGCTTACGTAGCATGCACACATTGGTAATGTTAATATGTTAAAAAAAATACATCACCAATGTGTGCATGGCACATAAACGATGGACATATTAACATGTGTCTACCGTGGGTAGGGGAGCATTCCTCTCTTGTTTATTACCACAATGAGATGTTTAATAATAAGTACCTATAGTACCATGTGCGCTGTCAATGTTTTTAACTAGAAATATTCGCCTTCAGGCAAAATCATTCCTCGGCAGAATTTATGACAATGTAGGCCAAAACTAGTGACCCTTTACAAATTGTATCCACATGAATAAGGCCATCGACAACATGATTAAGACTTTGAACTTATTGTTTGCTGTAATGCTGCATGCTGCTGAAAGACCACATAATAACTTGGTAAATATATATATA
>CACSLK010028053.1:4660232-4695535 GCA_902706635.1 Striga hermonthica | reverse complement strand
TATATAGGAAAAAAATTGATCAACTGATATCGAATAGGAAAAGGGTTAACTTTGATACTTCAAATGGGCAATTTTGTTTAAGTTGGAATTTGGATTTGCATTTAGCAATTCCTTTTTTTTTTAATAGATTTGTTTTTAATAAATTTAGATACTTTCATATTCAATTATATATATTTATAAAACATTAATGTAAATATGATTGTAATATTTCATTATAATATAATTATAGATTATTATTAAGAAAGTATTTACTGCTGGTTAGACAACCTAATACATTACACACCATTAATCATTGTACTTTTTTTTTTTTTTTAGCCAGCCACGGTATCCGAAGCTATGTCCCGACTAATCCGTTGGTCGACACGGGTCGCACACCTGGCAGTGGTGGGTGAGTCTCCCAACAAGGGTTTTCTGCATCCACAAGGACTCGAATCCGAGACCTTGCTTAAGCGACATCAAGCTACTTACCACTTGAGCCAACCCCTGTTGATATCATCGTACTTTTAAAACATGCTCCCACATGAGTAGATAAAAATGGATACACATTTAGTTAGGGGTTTGGTTGAAACTTAATAATGTTTTTTTAAGTAATGATATCATATGCTAATATTCGTAATTTTCTATAGGATTATTATTTATAATCGTCTGGAAAAAAATACTAATATGAAACATGGGTAAAATTCGAGATTTAGCCCTATAATTAACATAAAACTGATAAATACTACGATGATTGCGTTGATTTTACTAAACACATTGTAATTAGAAAAAAAAAAAAAAACCCAAATTGAGATCCTTCTCCATGGAAAAGCCCGTCAATGTGACCGGCTTGTTGAGTTACACCGATCTGTTTCGTACACGCTGACAGCTGACTAACATATCAAGCTCAGCAAGCCGGTCACATTGACTGGCTTTTTCAGATGGAAGGACCTAAATTCAATTTTTTTTTGTTCCAGTTACAGGATGTTTAGTAAAATCAATGCAATCACTGGAGTATTTATCAATTTAGTGTAAGTTGCAGGACTATATCTCCAATTTTCTCGGAAATCGTATTAAATAGAGTAAAGATAATTAGAAAACCCTAGATAGATTCAGATGAGCTTCATTCACATGATTTAAACAAATCTATGTTACAAGCAAAGCAAGGCACAAAATAATTAATTCAAACATCCAAACATCATTGAGATGAAATTTAACAAATCTTATCTACTCCATAACGGATCTTTGAAGACAACTAAGCAAACCTTCCAATAACAAGTTCAAAACCTCAACAGAAGCAACAAACAAACCAAAATCAGTCACACAACACGTACACACACTCAAATGAAATTTGTTGCATAAATATATATATGTTCCTTTTTAATTAAAACAAAAATATGTAGCGAAAAATCGGACCATTACGCTTCAATTCCCCGGAGAGAAAAATGGAGAAGGAAATTACCCACATCATCTTCAGCGCTCGATCGAAACTAGGGTTTTTTTTTCTTCCTTTACCTGAAAGAAAGCCATAATTTAATTAAATATGGCATATATATACATATATAGTTTCCATTTTCCAAGCACTTTTTCCTCTCTTTTTCTTACATTTGGGGAGGCTGATTAATTTAGAGGTAGAAGAAAGTGGTGGTTGAAGTGTAAGAGGGAAAAAGAGGGCCATTTTGTTGTGATGATGAGAGTGAGGGACAAATGATGATGATGATGAAGTGCTAAGCTTAATTTGATGAGGACACCATTATTATTACCTTTTGCTTCTTGTAAGAGATAGCCTAAAAAATGTTATGTCTATATGTTAAGCAAAGGAAATTTACTTAATTACATATATATACACACACACACACACATTGAAGGATGGAGGGGTGGGGTAACTAAATAATAATCAACATGGAATTATTGTGTTTGGTTTCTCTAGATGGAAACATGTTTCTCACTCTTGCCCCTTAAACATTTTCTTTAACCTTTTTTACATTTTCTTTAACCTTTTTTTTTTTTAACCTTTTGAATCACCTTTTTCTTGTTAATTTTGTTTGGGGTAAATTGCACGAAACCCCCTGTAATATATTAAATCTGTGCGTTATCCTCCTCTATTTTAAAAAATGCGTCAAACCCCCTTCTACTGTAGTTTGGCATGCGCGAAATACCCTAAACCGTCTAAGATGACGGGAGTAGTGTTCACGCGCGTGCCCTGCGGCTTGTTCTTCATGTTTTCGCCCCAAAGTCGCTGACTTTACCTTTTTACCCTTAAAATCACCCTTTTAAATGCTGAAGGTACGTCTTCTTCCCCAAATTTGCAAACCCTCCTTTTACCCTAACAATCGCGCGCACAGGTACTTCATCTTCATTTTTTTTTTCTTTTTTTTTTTTTGGCCGGACTGCACAACCTTTTTTTTTTGCTTGCTTTTCTGTCGGCCGAAAATTGCGCAGTAGCGACACCTGTTTGTATCCTCTTCTTGTTTTTTTTTTCTTTCTTTCGGTCGAAATGCAGCAAACAGGTTTTGATTTTTTTATTTTTATTAATATTTTGTTGCAGGTTGAAGATGTCTACTTCCAAAAGATCAAAGATGTCAAAGAATGAGAGTTTGGATCTAAGGTATAAGCACCCTAAGTGTTAATGCAACACATTTGCTCACATTAGAGTCGTTGGTCCTACAAAAGAAACGGTTGGCAAACTATTTTGCAATTGTCCGTACAACAAATATCGTTTACTTGCTTGGCTTAAACCGCCTCAGTGAATTGGGTGAAGTCAAATGAAATCCATGAAGATGAAGTTTGTTGTGAAGATGATGATGATGATGAAGTTCAGTCAACCGGAACAAAGCTAACAAATGAAAATGTAGAAGTCGCAACAATGTTGAAGGAGATGCAGTCAAAGATGGAGAAAATTGAGAAAAAAAATTAGCAATGGATTGTTTTTTCTTGTTATTGTAATCCTTTTGACTGTTATTGTTCTAAAGTAATTTTAGATGATAATTAATGTATTCATTTTGACAATGTATGCCTTTATTAGTGAAATGCAGTAATTCATTCCAACAACTTGCAATAATGAAGAACAAACTATCATTGCCAAAAGAACAAAACTCACACACCTAAGCATAAAGAAAGCAAGTATGACAACTAAATAAAACACAACAAACTATAACACATTCCGACCACTCAACTCTCATTCAAACCACTGTTATTACTACTATGAATAGCCACAAATAGCAAAAAACATTGTCATCATTCAAAACATTACTATTAATAGCCAAAATACTGTCAATAGCATTCAAAACAATACTGTCATCACCATAAATTATACAAAATACTGTCAATATCCATAAACACCAAAATACTGTCATAACTGTCAACTTCACAAACAACACTAACCAACATAAAAAAAAAAAGCAATTGTCCATGAAATCAAAAGTTACTGACCAACACACCATGAAATCACCAATCACCACCATATTCCCTGCTTTGTTGAGTGAATGTTTGAGGGCCAGAGCACTAAATAAAATCTTCAAAAGATGGCATTGAAGACTCATATGGCTGAGATGGTTGTGGCTGTGGCTTAGATGACTCTTGTTGTGGTTGAGATGGCTGCAAAAAAAAAAAAAAAAAAAAAAAAAAATCACGTCATAGTTTGAAAAAATAGAATTGTGATTGTTGAAATAACAAAAAACTGGAAGTTGAAATATTTAAATAATTGACTGACCTGTTCACCTCCACCTCCTCTTTTGTGGCACATTCTCCTATTATGATTGTTTCCAGTACCACATAAAGTGCATCTCTTGATAAGCCCTTTTCTGCTACTGTTTGTTGCTATAGGTCTCATGTCATTAGTGTCAGCTCTTCTTTTCTTTGTTGGCCCACCCCTTTTTTTCACAGCATCAGGCGGTTGAATTGGACCCATTCCAGACTCCTCATATTCATTCATCCCTGGAACTGGGAAGATCATATGGCTATACATCCTGATATACATGTCCTTTTTGAAAAAATAAGACACATAATCAGATATACTGAACCTATGATAGGAGATGCATGCCAGTGCATGGCAACAAGGGTAGCCAACCACTTGAAACATACCACATGTGCACCTTCTTGCTCCCAATTGGACTATATGGTTGTTTACTCCATGAACCACCTCATACTTGTCTTCTCCAGCCCAAGTAGGGAAACAATTCCTATTGATTTCCCTTTGCTCTTCAATTTTTCTCACTGTATTAGGACAAATGTCCTCTGTGTATTTTTCTATTCCAGCTTTCTTCACATGGATCCTTGCCATCATTCTTCTTCTGATCCACTCAAACATGTCCACAATAGCCATATCCCTAGCTTCCAAATGTAGTTGTTGAAGGACTCTGAAATATTATTAACTATCACATCACACACTACATTAGGAGAAAAGAAACACCTTGCCCAGTGTTCTTCAGGTACAGCCTTCAACCATTCAAATGGAGTTACCTACAACAAATAAATCCTATTATTAATAATGAACACAAAGTATTGTTCAAAGCATAAACAACTAAGTAAAAAGTACCTACAGCAAAACCATGATTTGCAAAAAGTAAAAAGCATGAACACAAAGTAAAAAGTACCTACAACAAAACCAAGCATGAACACAAAGTTGTTCAGAATATTCAGGAGAAACCAATAAATGAATAACACAAAGTAAAGAACAAAGCATGAACACATATTATTCAAAAAAATACAGCAGATTGTTCAGATAAATATAGCAGGTTTGCAGCATGAACACATATTATACAGCAGGTTTGCAAGGAGAAAAATATAACAGGTTTTTGTAAGGAGAAAAATACCTTGTCATCCTTCTTAGGAACAAGCTTTTGGATCTGACTCATGCATCTGAGATGCTCCTTGACATTGTATGTGCTGGCTGTCTTCCAAAACCATTTCCTCAATTCTAAATCCCCCCCACTTCTGCTTGAAATTGTTGTACGTGTGCTTCAAACAATATATGTGCTCTGCCCCCTCAATTTCACTCACAGCTTCAAGCAAACCCTTCTGTCTATCTGAAACAAAAGTCCATTTTCTCTCCCTGTATGGATCTACATCTTTCAGTAGTCTTTCAAGGAACCACCTCCAAGAATCTGTCTTCTCAATTTCAACATATGCCATTGCTATTGGTAGCATATTGTCATTGCCATCTCTGCCAACTGCTGAAAGAAGTTGACCACTATGAACTGTCTTAAAAAAACATCTATCTAGCCCTATAATTGGCCTAAAGCCAGTAAAAAATGCTTGTCTCATTGCAGATAAGCAAACATACATCCTCATAAACTTTAGAGGTGAAAAATCATTGTTCACCTTCAATATTGGAGAACTACCAGGATTGTACTTGAATACTGTAGAATAATAGTCATATAGCCTCTTATATTGTTCCCCATAGTCAACCTTCAACAGAGAAAGGGCATACACCTTGGCTCTGTAGGCCTTGTGCATACTGACATCTACCCCACAATGCCTCTTGATTTTATTTTTCAGACTTGGCAAAGTCTCACCAGAATTGTCCCTCAGAGTATCTAACATTCTTTTCCCAAGATATTTGTAGTCAACCTGGGTGTTCTCTGTCCTGTAAGAGCATGTGTGTTTTCCTTTCAAAGTTTTGATCTGAAATGTGGACAAACCTCCAATAATTGAGGCCCTCAAAGACCAGTCACACCCATTTTTGCATTGTGCTGTGATGAGCTTGACTTTATTCTTGGGAAACATCAAATCTTATCCTTTTCTAACTGACTAATCTCTGATTACATCCTTGAATTTTGCTCTGCATGGAAATTTCTGACCAACTTTCAGCTCAAACCTTGACATATCAGTACTATCATTCCATTCATCTGGCCCTTCAAAGCAGTTGTCATCATCCTCAGCCTCACTGTACCAATCTTCTTCTGTAGCCCATTTCAAACCTGCAGCTTCTTCTCTTGCTTTTTTTTTTTTCTACTTTCTTCTTAGTTTCATCTATTCTCTTGCCCTCTTGTGTATCTTCTTAGCATGATCATGACCCCTCTATTGGAAAATGTCATCATCATCAGGGCCTTCTAGATCCTCTAATTCCCATTCAGATAGTTCAGAGGACTCACCACTACTTTCTTCAGGTTCATACTCTGAATCATCTGAATCCTCTGAATCTCCAAAATGATGTTCTGTCCCCTCAACTTCTTGTTTTTCCCCCTCAGTTTCTTGGTTTGCCCCCTCAGTTTGTTGTTATGCCCTGTCATGAAGTTGTTCATCCTCCTGGCCAACTGTCTGAGATCTATCTTCACCATGTTGTGCTTCATCTTCATTAAGTGGCTCATCTCTCTGACCAGCACCATCATGTGAACCAACATCATTACGATCTTTTGTAAGATCCACCTCAGTGTGAACCAACATAATTTGCATCTTTTGTAGGATCCACCTCATGTGAACCAGCATAATTGGCATCTTCTGTAGGATCCACCTCATGTGAACCAGCATAATTGACATCTTCTGTAGGATCCACCTTACCACCAACATCTTGTGAACATGCATCATGGTATGATTCTTCTTCATCTTCTGGACAATAATTGTCAATTAGAATATCCTCTTCAGTTTGTGGATATTCAATAAGTGGGATATCTTCTTGTGCATCTATCAGATTCCCATCAATGTCCAATTCTTGTAGAGGGCCATGCAAATCTTCAAAGTAAAGTGGGATGACATATTCCCTTGTATACTTCTTCACCAACTTCAAAATATCACTGTCACTGGCAATCTGAATCAGCTTTCGTGTTTGTAGAGTTTTTCCAGGCTTGTGTGAAAAAATATCCACAATGGATGACTTGCCACCTGCCTTATTGTACACATCCATTATCTCATACATAGATAATCTGTCCATGTCATAGTAGTCAACTGCAACTCTTTGACCACCAAAGTAGTGAACAAAGGGCTCCCATTTTATCACTCCACAAACTCTAACATCAAATACAATAGTCATATTCTGCAATTCACAAGTATGATATGATTAATATATGAAATCAGTGACCACAACATAAAAAGAATACTTTATGCATCAAAACTTCCTATGCATCAATATCATAGAAGGACCCAAATTCTTCTTACAAACATCATAAATAATTTTAAGCTTAAACCATTTAACAATAATCACAAATTCAAATAAGATAAAGATAAAGTAGACAACCCTAATTTCTAAATCACAAAACCATGGAAACAGCTTCAATACTTGATACAGAGTATAAATGGAACAATACAACCAACAAACAACATCAACACTTTACTCCATTAAACAATTTCACACAAGCCCTAAACTCACAATCAGAAAGCCATAATTTCAAAATCATAAAGCCCTAATTCCCAAATCAGAAACCCTAATTTCCAAATCAGAAAGCCCTAATTCTCTAATCAGAAAGCCCTAATCCCCAAATCAGAAACCCTAATTTCAAAATCAGAAACCCTCATTCCCAAATCAGAAAGCCCTAATTCTCATATCAGATACCCTAATTTCAAAATAAAAAAAAACCTAATTTCTAAATAAAAACTCTAATTTTCAAATCAGAAGCACGAAAGTTTACCAAATCAGAAGATATCGAATTTTTTTAATTTCCAAATGAAGCAATCGAGTTTCCCTAATTTTCAAATCACAAGCACGCACTTCACCAAAAAACCTATTTCGAAATCACATAGCATAAGAACCCTAATTTTACAAATGCAACTATTGGATTTGCAGGTAATAACCTTTAATCGTCGAAAAGGTTCGAAAAGTACCTTATACGCCATCGAAAATTTGAGAAGAATGTCGCTGCAAATAGAACCCTAGCTTTGGCATATCGAAAATTACTCCTCCAATCGACTCCAACATTGAAGATAAAGGAGAACTTTGTTATGCGCCATCGATTCTTCTACAAATTAATAGTTTAAATCGGCAATTGTTTTGGAGAATCGGGGTGCTGAAATTAAGATTTTTTTGGAGAAATCGGGGAGAGAGAGAGAGAGAGAGAAGAGAGAGAGATCGAATTTCAAATGTTAGAAATGATTTTTGTTTCAGATGACTGTGACTTCTCAAAGTACAAGGACATAACAGGATGTTCACAAAAATGTAACGGTGTTAACACCCAAACATAAGTTGGGGAGCGTATGTTGGCCAAACTACAATAGAAGGGGGTTTAACGCATTTTTAAAAATAGAGAGGGATAACGCGCAGATTTAGCATATTACAGGGGGATTTGGTGCATTTTACCAATTTTGTTTGTATAAAATATGTTGGATATGTATATTCATTAAGGTAGTGTCTGGTTGGGCTGATTGGTCTTGATATCAGCCCAATACAAATAAATTCAACAAGTTTAATTTGTTTGGTTGGAGGTTTGATAGCCTTTGATATGGCAAAAGCCCGCTCCACAATACACCATTTTGTTATGCCCATATCCCACATTTTTTTCCTGATACAATAATGAGCCCATATCCTTCAAAATTGCAATTACTAAAATGCCCCCAAAATATAGACTTTAGGTCTTCTGCTCCCTCATTCACGCCGCTTTCGACCGCAAAAACCTCGGAGTTTGCAGATAACTTTTCTCTATGGAATCGTCCTAATTTTTGCATTCCGTTTTCTCCACACGGTAATATCCTCACCTTCACGGATATTTCTTCTCGTCGGAATGCCCTAAAAGATGAAGAACAAATAATCAGTTTTGCTATCACTAAAATTGGATTACAATCAAAGTGGTTCTTCGACGAAAGGCTTACCGAACTAAGAAATGACGAAGAAGAGGAATAGTCTTCGAGGAACAGACGGGACACCGGAGATCTGCAATATTTGAGGACGATGGCCCTCTTCAATCTCTTGTCGTAATGTGATGAGTTTTTTTGGGGGAAGGAGTTTTTGGCAAAGAGAAAGAGGGCAAAATTGGAAATAGACCATTATCTGTTGCAACATTATACAAGTTACAAACATATCAAAGTAAACTAAACATATTTATGATTGTATCCTTTACTTAATATGGGCCTAAAAAATGCAACCAAACATTGTAGTGAGGGAGATAGAAACCATTAGATAAGGTCTCCCTAGCATTATTGATATTATCAAACCCAATATTTTTTTTGCAACCAAACGGGCACTAAGCGTATATATTTTATTTTCAATTAAGTAATTTTGTTGTATATAATTTTAACAGTTTAAAATTTTTAAAGGCCTAATTAGCTAAAGCCAATTATTTGAGATTTTTAACAAGTTTCACAAAACAACGAGGTATTTAAGTTATTTATCACTTTATTAATTTTTCAAGACTTGTTTTGACTAATAAAATCTAAATACATATAAAAAATTGTACCTCTAAATCTCATCTCTGAATTTAAGATCTTTTGAGACTTCAATAAATTAAATTTAATATTCATGGCTTTTTAAGATTTTTTAAAAGCTTAAATAAATACCTCCTGATATGGATAAACGTACCAGGTTGACTGGACCGAAGGCAACCGAACCGAACTGGATCAACCACCAGGTCGAACGGAGAAAAAATATTCCACAGCTAGAAGGAGCCTCAGGTCGAAGTGGGCATTATTGCCATGAAGATACCAACATGTCGAGTGGGAGCCATTGGAAGGCCCAGTGGAAGGTCGACCTGAAAGAACACCTTGTCGAAGGATCGACTAGGTGGATGGAGCAACGGGGCTTGATATCCACGGTACTCCACCTCCAGATAATCGGGGTCAAGCACTTAATGAAGAAGGTCAGAGAATAAGAAGGAATCTCATTGTAATTAATGTTGCACATGGGCCAGGACACGCGATCTTATGTGATTGGTTTATTCTTATAACCATCTAAGGTAGTATGAGCAGCTGGGGCAGCCGACTCATCATATGCGGGCAGCCTTCTAGAAGCATATAACCCATTATTACAAATAGAAATGAGATGTGCAATTCTAAGGTTACATTCACTATCATACACTTCCATACTGCACTTCATCTCTTTCAAGTGCTAACTAAAGTTTCAGAGGCTCTTTAATCAGAGACCCCCCCCCCTCTGGTGTGAGAGTTCTGCAGGTTCGAAGACATTAAACTGGTGATCAGCTCGAGATCCAGACATTTTCAGCCTTTATCAAATGGTCGGAGGTCTTTACGATACCATTTGGCGTCGTCTGTGGGACTTTCATTCAAAAAGTTGTATTCACCGTAGCCATGGCGGGCGAAATCCCAGGGAAGAATTTGGAACCGACGTTCGATGATGAGTTAACGGCCGCGCATCCATTCGGAGCTAGCCCTCCATCGGGCTTCTCAGACCCCGGTGACACCGACGCCTCGTCCCATAGGCTTAGGGAGTTCATCGACGGTCCATGTAGCTATTGCAGGCTCGAGCAGGGCTCAGGAGGCTCGAGCAACCCAATGAGCGGGAATTCAAATCCAGGAGGTGGTATATCCAACCAGTGCGCAACCAGAAAGAGCTGAGGTCCAAGTGATGGGGCCACCTAGGGTGGAGGCGGAGCAAACTGGCCACCAGTTGGTTACGTTGTCGATGGAAGAGCTCGATCGGATGATTGCTAAGGCCACTCACCACATTTCCCAGGCTAACACTGCGCCGATCGCGGTGGTAGGAGCACACCAGCAGAAAACGGAGGAAGATGAGTCAAGTTACATGGGAGAAAGAGTCTAGAGGATCGAGCCTTGGAAAGAATGGTGAAGTAGTTGCGTCTATTGCTGACAAAGGTCGATGGCAAGTCCACTGGTTGAGCTCCAGCGCATCCTTTCTTGAGGGAAATTTTGGAGGCGGCGTTACCGAAGTATTGGGATCTGTGACGATCTCGTTATGTATAAATCATGAATTCAATAGCAAACGTAAACCTAGGCGCAACGAATCTCAAGATTTGACGTAGAAAACTTACGACTTCAATTTTTTTGAATCTGGCTGATTCGGGTTGACCGGGATGAACACACGAACACGTTGGGATCACTAATGAGACGTCAGGCTCGCGATCGGGTCACGTGGATCGCGTTTCCCGCTCGCCAGGTTGCGGGGTTGGGCCGGTCGCGGCATTCGGGTCGTGATCTGTCGGCTCCGGGGTACTCGAATATATGTATCTCAATTAACACGGGATCTTCTACTGTATATCTCAAAACACCTCTTCAACTTGTACTAGTGGAGCAACAAGAAGAAGATAAATCTCGAATGAGATCTAGAGAGAGGGGGTGCACGGGCAGCATGTATGTATAAATAATGGGATTATTCTCTTCTCATTAGCTTAATGATGTATATATAAAGCTATAGTAGGGACCCTTAAGAGATGCATCTTAATTAATTAGACTAACTATAGACCAAACTCACTCTTCTAATTAATTAAATAATATTATAGACCACCAACATAATATTATTGCACTCCATTTTCCTAGCCCAATTTATAATCGAGACTTCAATTATAATTACCCAAATTATACTGTTTAAGATATAATGTCCATTAATTAATTCGATTACTGATAATCAAGAATTAATTAATTTATTATTATTTCCCTGAAGCTAGCGCTCGTTCATCACATTATTACTATGCCGGAGTTTAATCCACCTACATGGTTTAGCATAATAATCCTTCATCATTTAACTCTGGGGAAATCATCATACTAAACGTACATGGTGACCGTAAATATCCTAAACACATCATACATGCAACAATATTATCCAAGACAGTGGGACTATTAATCCTGTTAACAAAACCTTAAACATGTGGATCAAAATAATATATACTGCATATATATGTCTATTTAATATCTTACGGGTTAAGAGAACACAATAATTAACCGATGCCTAGTTCCTTTACGATGATCAGTATAAAACGAACTTATCCTCTCTAGGATCATGTTCAATACATAAATATACTTGCGCAACTAATCAGTCAAGACAAACTGTACCGTTGTCACTACAACCGTTCAGATGGGGTGTTCATTTTCATCTAGGTTGTGAACCACAATTCTTGTTTTGCAAGTAACTGATAAAATGATCTTCGGTTCACCCGATGACGACCCGCACTATCTAATTGCAAAACAACAGAATATAGAACTTGTTTAATCTAACATGTTTCTCATTTATAATGGTAAAAGTGTAATATCACCCAAAATCAAGCTTTCAGTAACAATTTTCCCTAGTAAAAATATTCCCCCTCACTTCCACTTCTAACATCCCTAGCTATGAACCTGTTAAACCCCCAAGCAACTAGCATTAGTTCTCACTAGCAACCTTGTATTCTACCTCCAAGCAGAAACTATGGCAAATAACTTGCACAATCTCAACCTGCCTTGACCAAAGCAAAAGAAGTCCACCACTCATTTTCAAAGGTTCACTAGCAATACAACTGTCCTCATATCCTAATTAACTTCTTGCAGACTGTCCTCACTCCTCATATCATAATTTGTGTTTCTACATATCTTGTCTTGTGTACATTCATTCACTTGTAATTTTTTGTTCTTTTTGTAATATTGTCTTTAGAGCACAAATACCAACAGAGAAAAACGAAACTACAGTTTGTCAAGTCCATAAAGTTCCGCGATGGTTTATGAACTACACATTTCGAAGAAGGATGCGTTGGCTTAAATATTTTTAAGAGAAAAATACCATAAATGTTTTTTTTTTGAAGTGACAATAAAATGACATTACATGAAAGTTGTGTTCAACAGTCAAATTTAAGAGGTGCCGAAGATGGTAATGATGTTTATTCGAGCGGGAAACTGTCGCCTTCGTACTTGGTTCGTCGGTCATCGTTTAGAGTTTTAAATATGCGCCAAAGAGCATTGCAGCCACCTCCGGATCTCTGCAAATTATAACTGTTAAAATCAACCTTATTTTTCGATTGAGCAACATTGTTAACGAAAAAAAAAAAAGACATAATAATGGGTCGGTACGCTTCAATGACTGCGAGGGGATCTTCTTCTCCTTTTGGTGAGAGGATTACGGGTATGCACTGCACAATTTCAGTGTCACAAAGACTACAATTTTCGTTTCCTTGAGAGAACTTTGAACCGCATTTTTCGTGTACTAAGTTCAGTTCACAGTTGCATTTCGTCTTGAGCGCAATCGCGTATTTCTCAACGAATCTATAGCACATCGAGCAAATTGCTTCCATTTTAGGTACCGTGCCTAATTGTCTTTCACCTGTAACCCCATGGACTTTAATTAATAAATACAAATTTTCTTAAACTAAAATGTTACTTAGTATTCACTTTTATATTTGTTATATAATCTTATATGATGCAGATATATAAAAATATGTTAAAGACAAAAGTAATTAGTGAATTGAGGATAAAATATACTACTCCCTCCGATTTAAATTATATGTCGTTTTGACTTGATTGATTCATCCATTTTGCTATGTATCTAGACATATTATTATTTAGATACATAGCAAAATGGATGAATCAAAAAAATCAAAACGACATATAATTTAAAACGAAAGGAGCATCAAATTACGAGTATTTAAAAGTTGAAAGGAACATTACCCTTATTTTTTGTTATGAAGTTGACAACCAAAACCTCGCCCTGCAATTTGTATATATAAATAATAGATAAGTAATTGTCAATTACTTAATATGATTGAATGTTGACATGTTTATATAGTGATGGAACGTTTATTATTATTATTATTATTATTATTATTATTATATATAATATATATATATATATATTTATCATTGGCTAGATTTGCATAACACCTTCATAGTTACAAATCAATTATAAATTTCACTTTGGCAAAAATGTACTTTTAGTCCTACTTATTTAACATTGTAACATTTTTAATCCCATGATTTCAATTTTTTGTCTTTTGGTCCTGTAATTTAGCACTGTGACTGAAATTGCAACAAAATGTAATATTATAAGACTTAATTTGCTAATAAAAAATCTATCCAAAAAAATTTTTTATTAGCAATTTAAGTCATGTAATTTTAAATTTTGTTGCATTTTCAATCTCAAATTGCGTTGAATTTTAAAATTATAGGACCAAATAGCAAAAAGTTTCAATTCTTATGACTAAAAATGCCACTTAATCAAACCAACAGGACTAAAATTATAATTTTGCCTTTATTTATTATTATAATTATTATTATTATTATTATTATTATTATTATTATTTATTTATTTATTTTTATTTTTTTATCATTGGCTAGATTTGCATAACACCTGCATAGTTATACAAATCAATTATAAAATTTTACTTTGTGATTAAAAAAAAAAAAAAAAGAAAAATCAAGATTGTACCTGGGGGAGAGAATTAAAACGTGGCGCGGGCTCGGCGAAGGCCTGCAAATTGAAGTTAATTAATTAAATATGATGATAATTAGCTTAATAATGCTAAAAAATTAATAAGACTTACAGGCGCCGTCACTGCTGATGGACTTAACTCTACGGCCTCATCTTTGGCCGAGCAATCACCTTCCTTTGGACCCGAAAAACGACAAATTAAAATGAAATGAAATTGAAATGAAATGGGGCGATTTGTGTGCACACACAAAGAGACTTACAGGTTGAGTTTGATGATGATCATTAGATTCCGATGTGGGATGAACCTCCTCCTTTGATTCCACATATATCTCATCCATTCCGATGTGGGATGTGAGAAGAATAGTTTTCAAATACTCAATGGTTCACGGGATTCTGAAATTCACGCTAATTCAGCTTTATATGGGGTGAGTTGATTGTTAATCCCACAAGCCCCATCCTTCCTCATATATATATATATATATATATATATATATATATATATAATCTTATGTACTTGTAATTAAATTAGACTTTAGACAAGTTGACAAATTGGTTATATATATATATATATATATATATATATTATTAATTATATATGGTGACATGTGCTGGACGACGCGTCTGCAAAGAATCGTCAGAATGCTTCATGGGAATAACAATGACAAAACACAAAATAATACACCTAAGATTTTGTCTAATATAACATTAACTCAATGCTTTCGGTTGATTGGATGTTCTCTGGTAGAATAATATAAACAGGATCATATATCATTTGTTGTTGTATAAACATAGTGGACATAAACTAGAGCTTCTCCCTACTCTAAAATGAACAATTATATCACTAGTGTGAAAAAATTGTTTCGCGCTGCTGTGACCGACACGTCATGAGTTCGAGTTCTTTAAAAAAAAGGTTAATTAATGATATTTTCTAAAATAATTTAATTCTACGGTATAATAGAGAGTATGGTCAACACTACATGTGATTATGAAAATTTTATGAAGTCATCAGATAATTTTCTTATAGAGTCATCCATCACTTAATGTGTTGATACCTGTCCAAAGTGTATATTGCAGGACACGTGCCAACACACTATTTGCGAATAAATATAGATGACTCAATAAATCGTGTCATCGTATAGACTCCATAACAAAACTGATCTAATATATTACCTAATGAGAATTTGTCGCTTTGCTATTATTTTTTTAATAGGCAAACAAATGCACATAAAATAGTTAATTTATTAAAAAAATAAATGAAACCTACTGAGAATTTGTCACTTTGCTATTATTCCTTTAATAAACTAACAAGTGGACATAAAATAGTTAAAATGATAAATGAAAAAACGGTGAAAATTTTCCTGGCATATAAAATAGCTAGTGGCAAACAATTGGACAAGATTTCAATTTTTTAATTATTTTGTTTATTTTTTTTACCGAATCTTTTTCTATATTAAATTTAACATGTCGAAATTCAATACTTTTGCTACACACACTCTTGGAAGTGTTCATTTGTAGCTGTTGACACATCCACTTTAGCTATGATCAATTTAATAAAATAAAAATATTATATTTATTTTATAAAAAAAGGAGCTTAAAAATAGTATAATTGGATGTTGCGCAACAAAATGGAATATGGGCCCTATTTAACAAACTACATTAATTTTATATATATAATTCTTATTTACTAAAGGAGGAGACTAATTTTAAATTATGGGAGCAAACTAAGGGGTGTATTCAATTAAAACTTTTAATGACTTTTTAAAACTTTTTAAAGTAGATGACTTTTGTAGACATTATGCAACTTCTAATCACTTTGATGGATTTTGTGGGATTGTTATGGAGACTTTTCAAGACTTTTATATAATTTTTAATATAATAATATATTTGTATGAAATGCTCATATTAATATTATATGCATAATAACTATAGTATCTATCAAGTCAAATTAGTAATTAAAAAAATTATAATGTTAATTTAAAATGTGTTATGATATTAAACACTATCCAGAGCAAAAATGAAGATAAGAGGAAAAAAAATATTATAACAAATGAAATCGATATAGAAACAAGAATGAAAAACATTCAACAATCGAACCAAAAGAGGACAATAGTTATCTTATTAACATTGTACGGGAATTAAAAAAATAAAAAAGAGCAAAATGAAATGAACAATACATCAAATACTTCCAACATCATTCCACATGTTCGTTGCCAAACTCAATCTCCACGCATTTGCAACTTCTCTATCAATTTCTTGACTCTCAAAATATTATCCAAAATTTTGCGCTTCATATTTTGTTGAAACTCCATCTTCAATATCTTCAAATGGAGAAATCTAAAAAATAATATTTCCAACAAAAAAATTATAAACAAACGCAATTCCAACTTTAATTTTATTATGGAAACTGAAAAAAAAATAAAAAAAAAATAAATTGTTGGATAAACAAACAAACAATGCCTAAAATCCCAACACTCAGACAAAAATCACAACTCTATCAAAGAAACACCAAAAACACAATAATCACATCAAAATAACTCCATACACCAATGCAAATAAACAACAATCAACCAACTAACCAACAATCTACTTGTCATATATAATGATCAGTAATATCAACAATTGGAATAGTAAAATATATTTGTATTTGATTGCACTACACCCAGTTATTATCAAATTATATAGACACCAACATATTTCAAACAAGCTTGACCCCAGCCGAGCTCATGAGCGACTCGTTTTGTTTAAGACATATACAAATTGCAAAATTAATTAAGCATCATACTGAGAATTAGAGAAGTTAATAGAGCATATATTTGCAATTAAAGCATACTGAGAATAAAAAACGAATAAAACCGATTCGATTTTTTATCTTCTCAAAAACCTCAATCCAATTGGTCGAAAAAAAAAAGAACCTCAAGCTTGATTCAACATCAAAGCAAACAAACTCAGCAGAAGGAGATACTGGGCAACAATTAATTTCTATTCATCACGCACTAACAATTCTATTACAAAAGGAGCAGAAAATTCTATGACAAAAGGAGATTGCCTGACAACACACACTTGCAATAAGAACTTGTCAAAAATCCATATAAAACCACAATATTCATGCTGAAAATAATCAATCATCGAACCACACAAAGGATACAGGTAAACAAGAACATTGTATAAAAGGTAAAACATTCATATCGGTGTGAGAGATTCTATAAACCTTAGAGAAAAAGTATGAGAGTACCTTCAAGACATAGAAAGAAGAGTCACGTCCAACAATCTCACAATTTTGGTGAGATTTTCACAAGCATCGATTTCTTTATATTTTGGTAAAAAACATCTCCCAAAATCCTTTTCCTTGTAAAGTCTCATAAAATTTTACCAATTTGAATAACAGGTAACTTATTGAGATTCTTGGATAGTTTTAATTGAATACATGTAAACTTTTGGAGAGTCTCAAAAAGTTTTAATTGAATACCCCAAAACTTTGAAAGTCTTAAAAAGTCACTAAAAGTATTAATTGAATACACCCCCTAAGTTTGAAACAAAAAAAAGACTTCAAAATTTAATAAGCAAACTCCTTACTGAGTTTATATCTGAAAGTAAAAGTGATTTAGAAGAACTCATTACATGGAGCTAATGAGACACATCATAGTTTAGAAAAACACATCCATCATTTAGAAATAGAAATTGTTTGACTTGGAAATATCATGAAACAATTAAAGAATTGAGAAACTCGTGATCAACATTCAAATGTGGTTCTAAAATGTTAAGAGACGAACGGAAAAAATCAAGGATGAATGCTGGAAAAAAGAATAGGTAAGGAACAATATTCTTCCAAATACACACAAGATGCGGTAGAAATTCGAAAGAAATGTTTGTGTATATACTGAAAGTTTGGCTTCATGAGTTATTTACACTTGATATAGTCATACTTGCGTGAACCGTACTAAGTGGAGCTCGATCAAAGTATAAGTCGAGCGGAGGAAAGTCGACTTAAGGGGAAACACTTGAGGGAATATGACGGCCTCAAGTTAGTACAACTCATTGGACAAGCATAGCTCGAGGACGACACTAGACAACGAGAGAGCCCAGATGGAAACCTAATACTTGAAGTATATCCGATCCTGATCCTCATATTATGGTCTAAGTCAATCTCCCTCCTCTATCTCGGCCTAGCTTGTCTCATAACTCGAGGTAGATTATGGATTGGATAGTTAGCCAATAACGACCTAATATCAAGCAATTATAAAGGATAAGGAATCTTAAATGGATAAGATGAATCTTAGGATGATTAGGATCTAACTAGGAGATGATTATGATTAGGATAAGCATTGAATCCAGGTAACTGGGCAGACTGCCCGGCTACCAGGTACGACATTTAGGGCAGGTATTTTCCAATAAAAGGGGCAGAGGTTTTACCAAACCGTAACATACATTCTTCGGATATTAGATTGTTCTCATTTATAGGGCATCATCATCTTCCTGATACTGACTTAGGCATCAGAGGTTCTTCGTCGGAAACCCCTCTAGAGCGTTGAGTTCTTGCAGATAAGTAAGACAGTTAGGTAGATAGGATCTTATTCTAACCGGTTCGGTCCAAATCTAAGAGATGACTCGTAAACACTATTTTCAGTTGAATGAGTTTGATTAAGAAGTTCTCTGCCTGATGTTTTTTTGCATGATTATGGTTCATCACGGATGGACAAAGTATCATATTAAGTTATTTGTAAAACATAAATAATTGGTACACAACCTAGATGAAATTGAATAACCCACCGCGAACAGTTGTAGTGTAATTCAGATAGATTTGTCTTAAGTCTTGACTGATGAAATGCACTAGTACATCCCGAATTTATTGAACAAATCTCAGAGAGTAGGAGTTCATTTTATATTGACTAAGTAAACAAACTATGCATCGGTCAATTATTACGTACTCTTACCTGTAAGGCATAAATATGTAGATGCTGCTTTGATTCACTGAAAAGTGAGGTACATTCATTTGGATCAATAATCTAGATGAGTTGGATAGTAATGTTGTGTGTATGGTATGTTGTTTGAATATTTACAATCACCTTGTGCGTAGGGGTCTCAGCCCCAAACCTCGGGAAAAATATTGGCTCTGACGGCTGGGCGTGGGTTACCAGCACCAAACTCGTCGGCTCTCGGCGAACTACTCGAGCCGCTCACTCGGTGAGAGCAGGTAGTCGCGTGTCGTCCAGGGTATGGACTGGGGACGCCAACTCAAGAGCCTTTCATGTGCGGTCAACAACCAACTTAGAACTAGTATGAACAAGGGGAATTCGATTGTTTAATTAAAACAAAGCATTTTGATGGTCTCTGTGAAGACTCACGCAAAGTGATTTCTTCCCAGTGCTCTGTATATCAAAATGAAGAAATTCAACCAGGCGCGGGTAAACAACGAGAGTAAATATGGCTCTCTTAAGGTAGCCAAATGTCTCATCATCTAGTTAGTGACACATTTGAATGGATTAACGAGATTCCCACAGTCCCTGTCTACTATCAGCAAAACCACAGCCAAGGGAACAGGCATGGCAGAATGAGTGGGTAAAAAAGACTCTGTTGAGCTTGACTCTAGTCCGATTTTGTAAAGTTACTTGAGAGGTGTAGGATAAGTTGGAAACTGAAAGGTGAAAGTAAACTCCACTACTTTTACCATTATTTTAGTTATTTCGTGAATCGGATGCGGGAAAATGCCCCTCGTTTTGGATCCAAGGCTTGCCTCGGCGGGTCGATCCAGGCAGAAGACATTATCAGGTGGGGAGTTTTGTAAAAAAATAGACGTTATTAGATGATAATAGACGTTATTAGATGAGATCAAGGAGAACATAAATCTCGTGTGGAAGAAAATGAAGAATTACTTGGTTCCGAGGTACCATATATGAGTGCAATAGGAGCTCTGATGTATCTTTCTAATTGCACTAGACCAGATATATCTTTTTCTACCAGCTTATTAGCAAGATATAACTCGACACCTACGAGGAGACACTGGAATGGAATCAAACATATATTCCGTTATCTCCAAGGAACAACCGATCTGGGATTATTTTCCTCAAATGATAAAAAATATGAAATGATTGGTTTTGTAGATGCAGGATATTTATCAGACCCACATAAGGCGAGATCTCAAACTGGCTACGTTTTCACAATTGGTGGAACTGCATTTTCCTGGCGTTCTCAGAAACAAATACTAGTTGCTACATCTTCAAACCATGCTGAAATTATTGCACTTCATGAAGGAACTAGGGAAAGTATCTGGCTCAGAAACATGACTAAACACATTCAACAAGCCACTGGATTATCGAATAATAAAGATCCGACGGTGATATTTGAAGACAATACAGCATGTGTCGCTAAAACTAAATAAGGATACATTAAGAGTGACAGAACTAAACATATCCAACCAAAGTTGGTAAAAAAGTTTTTTCATCCTTTAACTAAAGCCCGTTTTCAGTTTGTTCTCGTAAATGGACCGTTTTTGGAAATAGTCCCCTAAGTGAAAAAAAAATAGTTTTTTGGTCGTCTGACTGCCTATAGCAGGTCAGATTTACCCGCTGCCTGTGAAAATTCGCCCGTTCTATTTTTTTTTTTTTTTTTTTGCTGAGTTGTATGCTTAGGTGGCGATTATGTGGCATAATTACCAAAAAATGCAAGGAGAGGGATCGAACCCGGGTCCAATGGGGGAGTAAAAGAGCACTTGAACCACTTGAGCTATTACCGTTGTGTTAATTGTTTAACTTCAGTTATATATCTACCAACTATCTTTTTATCTAATATATATATATATATATATATATATATATATGAGAATGATGCTCTAGGAAAGAAATAAGAATGTTTTTGAACCATTAGATATGTACCATCAATGGTCATGATCAAGTCAAACTTTATTAATAGTAATCAAATATATAATGGCATATGGTAAATATTTTGAACTTTTATGGTCCAATATGTACAATTGACCACAAATTAAGGGTATAATAGTCATCACAAAAATTATAAACTCATAGTGGACCCCACACCATCTCTCACACACTTAAACACACACTAAGATCGACACCCACGCACGCTTTTCACACAGACAACACACAGTCCACACACTAGATCCGACCACCATGACTGCCGCCGATGATCGACGGCTGCCGCCCCGCCATCAACCTTCCTCCTCCGCCTACTGCCATCAATCTTCACGCAGCCCGCTTGTAGCTCAAGGCCGCCGTTTGACGCCAACTCCCACCCTCCGCCAACCGCTGCCGCCACCGACGCCGCTGTAATCTCCACCAGTTTCGTCGCCCATCACTCTCGCGGCATCTATACATATGTATATCCATCCCTCTCGATATGTCTGCTCGTTTTCAGTTTCTGTTCCAGAGAAGGCCGCCGCCGGCCTCCCTTCTCCGGCGAACTCAAACCAGGCTTCGGATGACATTACAGTCTGATACGCGTTCTCCGTTTACTGTCGAGTTCCCATCATTCCTCGGCGACAACATCGACGTAATAATTTCTAAGACCTAAAACATAGATTCACATAACTGCTAGTCTCAATCAAATTGGCGACGAGATTAGGCTTCAGGCCGCGCCGCTGAGATTAATCCACACGTCACCGAAGGTGGCTGACCTGAGCTCTACGGGCAGATTTGGATAAACGAGAAGGATGGAGTGGCGATGTGATTAGGGATTTAATTTTGAGAATTGGACATGAACCAGACTAATGTGCAAATTAGGATAATATAACTATATTGCAATTGAGTTCTTATGTCAATTTCGTTATTTTTTTAAAATTTATTCAATGCACAATACTGATAAGTAATTTGCACGGTATTAATACGAGATTATTAAAAACTTAATAGAAACACAATATTGGCAAGTAATGTTTCATAAACAAGACCGATATTAAATTAAAATAACCGAATGTTTAAAAGTAGAAATAAATAATCGAACTGATATATAAAGATCAAACAAAAAAATTTAGTCCGATTAATTCCGTTCGCTCATGTGTAGTCAGACAGATAATAATGTGCAATTCATCTAACACTATTGTGCATCATCTTGGCCTATATTGTGCAGTCTGAATTGACCGTACTTTTGTCTTAGACCAAATTGGATCCGAACTAAATTAATTGGTTTATTCGGACTGTTAACCGGATTATTCTAATTATTAAAAATATTTTTTTTTTATGTTAAAACATAAATAATATTTTAATATTTAATACTTTTTATATCTTGTTCGTTGAATAATAAATAACAATTTTAAATAAAAGATATGTAAATATATTAATGTGCAATCTGATAGTTATTAATGTACAACTCGTTTAACGATATTGTGCACTCAGATTGCATCTTGAGTTAGTTTAACTTTTGTCTCGAACCAAATTAAAATTAAATCAATATTTTTTAGTTTATTCGGCTTAGTTAACTGAAATATTTAGTTTTTTTGGTTGGTAGAACGAATTAACTAAAAAATTCGAAATAAAATATTATTTAATATATTAAAATATATTTAGTATTTTTTATATATTTATTATATATATATATATAAAATAAAATATGCAGTAATTCGTGCGAAAAAAATGTATAACTACGCCAATGTGCTTTTGATTTTTCGTGAATGGTAGAACGAATTAACTGAAATATTAAAAAATGCACAGTGTTACAATTTTGTGCATTCCAACATACATTAATGTGCATTTAGTATAGCACTATTGTGCAGTATTCCGATTTGGTATTTTTACTGCGTTTCATTTTATAGAAAACTTTAATAATGTATAATTAATTAGCATTATTGTGCATTTATCAAAAAATATTGTCACTAGCACAACAACATTTTTTTAATATAAATTTTGTTACTGTGCATTTGATCTATCATTAATGTGCGGTCTTACATTCACTAGTGTGCATCTTAATTAATATATTGTGTATTATGCAATGCAAGATTTTTTTTATGTGGACTTAAATAATTTAGTTATTTGGTTGGTTAAAATTAGTTAAATTTTTATATTATAATTATATATTATATATTTTAATTTTTTTAGTTAATAGTTTATATTATTTTTGATTTATAATACATAATTTATATATGTATAGCAGATATACACACACTATGCTATGTGTGTTACTCATCATTAATTTGCTTTTTATTAAATTTGTTGTAAATTAGATATTTTTACCATAAACTAAATAGAAACTAAAACAATATTTTTTTAAATTGCAAATGAGTCCCTAAATAATACCTAATTTTCAAAAAAAAAAACCACAAATCTCAAATTCACTTTCCCAGTTTCACTACTCCCAACCATTCTCGTCGGTCGACCTACAGAGGCGGCGAGAGTGGACAATGCCGACCGCTGCTCGTGAAGGAGCTTCCCGACCTGCGATTTTTTAGTCACCGGCAGTGTTTGTGCGATTGTGGACGGCGGCGACCAGAGAGCGACGGACGGCTGTTTCTGCTCGTGTGTATGGACCGTGCTGCGAACGGCGGCGTGTGGGTGCGTATTCAGGCTCCGGCGACCGGCGATGTTGGTGAGCGGTCAGCAACGCTGTGTGGTCGTGTGCTCGGCTAGCAGCGACAGCGTTATGCTCGGCGGATGCGGCGGCGCTGCGTGGTGGTGGTCGGACGTTCGGCGGTGCTGTGTGTGCGTGGGTGTGGGACTTTGGGAGAGAGAGAGAGATGAGTGTGCTGAGGAGACAGGTGGGTTGACCACGTGGGTGTAGAGAGTTGGTGTGTTTGTGGGTCCATCTAGTTTTATGTGTAAATTACCATATTACCCTTAATGAAGCTAAAATTTAAGTTTTTTTTATCCATTAGATCATCCGATCTAATGGCCACGATTCAATTCTTATTTTTTTCCCTGAGCACCATTCTCATGGGAGCGTGACCCTATATATATGTATATATATATATATATATATATATATTTTTTTTTCGAAACGATAGAGATAATATATAAGAGCACAAAAGTGCAAAAGGAACAAATTACAAGGCCCCAACGGGGTAATCTAAGGCCCCAACAGCGTAATGAGACAAGGGCCAACGGCCCAAACAAAAAACAGGCCTACAAACAAACAAGAATAGAAAACTGAGAGGACACGCACATGGCGGCCTAGATAACTCCACAACCGAAAAATAAAGGAAAATGAAAAATAGAGCCACTGCACCATGCCTAGCCTATTTTCATCTCCAAAACAGAAACACAAGACACAAGCAACACAAACACAAATAACAAAAACAGACAAAAACTAAAATAAACTAAACCAACAGCCCTTCCTCAACGAACGAGCTAGCATGAATTACCAGTGAACGATCGACACAAGACAAGACCAGGCTGGAGCATTTGCTACCGAAACTGCAATCAAGCCTATACAGTAGAAGAAGTCCAACCTCGAACCAGTCCCCGAATCGACCCATCGATAACCGAGAGAGCCAAATCCACCCCACACCGATTCCACCCGACCCTTTCTAACACCACTAGTCAAGGCCGATAGAACCTCCTCCGATGCCTAACACCACTAGTCAAACGGGGGAAAGCGCAAGATAAACAACCCTCAGCCCGGCACTGCAACCCAACGCTGCAGCCACCGGAGTCCCGACTACCCATAGACTTTCGCACTGTCCGACATCTCCACAGACACCCCCTAACAGAGGTACCACCCCGCCCAAAAAGACGGAGCTTCGCCGGAAAAGGACAACCCAACCATCACAGATAAGGGAGGGACATGACTTACCAACACCAATCAGGGGAACGCTGGCAGCGGAAGAACTCCACCCCCAAGCTCCGACCAAGAATGTCGCCGCCGCTTGAAACCCTATCCGCAACCGAGAGCAGGAGCCCCTGTCGCGGCCCATCCACCGAGATTCAGAAGCTCGCGAAGCCAAAGGAGGCTGAGACGGTCATCGACGACCACTAGCCGTGACTATCCGACGCCGAGGAAGGCGAATTCGTCAGCAATTGAAGGGAGCGAGCGCTGCGGAGAAAATTGGGGGAGGGTTCGCCGAGGGAGAGATTTTTTTTTAGATGACGCACATTTATATATATATATTATTCAAATGTTATTTAATTACATTGTTTAATCAAATGTTTATTATCATTAATGAATAAATATTATTTAATTATATTGTTTAATCAAATGTTTATTATCATTAATGTTTTTTATACTAATATACATTATTAAATTCATTTAATTTTATTAATTTATTAAATAAATATTTACTAATAAGTAAATATAATAAATAAATTATTAAATTTATATTAAATAAATAAATATTTAAAAATAATATAATAATATTTACTTATTAAAATAATAAATAAGAAAATAAATAATAAATTTAGTAAAATAAAAATTAGAAGAAAATATAATTAAATAAAGCATATAAACAAAAAATAAAATAATAAAAAATCGGGCGAATTTCAACGTAAACAACCGGTAAATTCATAGGACCAAAAAACTATTTATTTATTTATTTATTTATTTATTTTTTTACTACTTTGGGGACTATTTCCAAAAACGGTCCTTTTACGGGACCAAACTGAAAACGGGCTTCAGTTAAAGGACGAAAAAACTTTTTTGTCCACCAAAGTTTTTCTCATACACTCAAAATCTTGAAAGGAACGAACAGATCAAGATTCAATACATTTGATCAAGTGATAATGCAGCAAATTTATTTACAAAAGCGCTCTCAACTATAACATTTCGAAAGCACATCCACTACATTAGAATGAGACATGTTCGAGATTTGTACAGATAATAACTCAAGGGGGAGCATGTGCAACTGTACTCTTTTTTCCTTATCTCAATTTTTTTCCCACAGAATTTTTCCGGATAAGTTTTTTAGTGAGGCAGCACAAATGCACATTCTACAGTGCTAAATCTAAGGGGGAGTATTGTAAATAATGTATTTATCAATATTAGTTGAAAGAATGAATTATTAGAAATAAATGAGGTGGTCGGGAAAGTGAATAATTGTGAAAGAAAATTTGCCTATAAAAGGCAACTCATTTGTAACAAAATGAGTACAAAAGAAGAAAGAAAGAATATATTCAGTATAATATATATCTGGTTTCTATATTGAGTTCTTTGTTTTTTCCCCTTTTTTATAACAGTATATATATATATATCATCCAATGTTTAATAAAAATTAAAACTTTGTTGCATTTTTTGGGAAAAAAAACTCTTAAACAAATATACCATATAGCAAACACATTTAAACATAATATTATCCACAATTAAAAAATAATGTATGTTGTCACAAGTGTTACGCTAAGTCTTGGTTCTTATTCGAACTTTATCCTTGCAAAGTAAATGTAAATTTTATATTTTGCAGCGACCCGGAGGCCGCTGAGGAACAGTATGGCGAATATTTGAAGTTGTAATTCATGGTCTGCGTTCAAGAGCTTATTGAGGATTTACGTTCCGATCGTTTGAATAATTAAACACCATTACCTTTATTAATGGAACCTCTGAAACTTGGCTATTCAACACAACTTGCCTGTTGATGTAGCGCAGCGATAAACGAAAAGGGAATAAGATGAGAAAACTCAATCTGATAAATTATTTCATAAACTTCTGATCGTCTTCAATAGGAAGAGACAATATGTAGAATTCTAACAAATCTAAAATCCTACAAAATAAATAAATTCCATATTTAAATGGATTATTCAACTCCTAATTAGGAAAAGAGAAAATAAAGCATAATAATAAAATAAATAGCAAATAGATAACTAAACTAAAGACGGTAAACGATCATATTTGTCCATAAATGCCATCGCGATCTCGCCTCCATCATCCTTTCCCGGTTGGGAAGGATTCGCGCCCTCGAATCCGGAATGATCTCGTCTCCATCGGAGTTATCACCAAGGTAAGGGACCAAATGCTTGACGTTAAAAACGTCAGAAGTCCGAATATGCGATGGTAAACGAAAACGGTAGGCATTGGGATTAATCTTTCCCAAGATCTCAACGGGACCAATCTTGCGGGCCGACAACTTATTGTACTCATGCGCCGAGAAACGATCCTTCGTCAAAACCGCCCAGACGAAGTCACCCACATCGAACTTGACATGCCGACGCCGCATGTCAGCCTGTTTCTTGTAGCCCGCGGTTACCGTCTCCAACCGAGCGTGGGCGGACTCGTGAGTCCGGCGCAAATCAGCCATGAGGTCCTCCGCACGTGGGTCAGCCGCCGTAGCCGACGGCAACGCTAGCAAATCCGCGGCCCCACGAGGACGGACCGCGTACACTACCTCAAACGGGGAAAAGCCCGCGCACGTCTACGAGCCGAGTTATGAGCGAACTCAGCCGGCGGGAGACGTAGATCCCAACTCTTCAAATTTTCACCAACCAAACAACGTAATAAATTGCCAAGTGAGCGATTGACGACCTCTGTCTAGCCGTCCGTCTGAGGATGATAAGCGCTACTAAATTCCAACCGTGTATTGGCCAGACGCCACAAACTACGCCAAAAATGGCTAAGAAAGCGTGTGTCACGGTCAGAAATAATAGAAGAAGGCAGACCATGTAGACGATAAACCTCTCGAAAAAATAAAGTAGCGACATGAAGAGCATCCGCGGTCCTTTTGCAAGGAATACAATGGACCATCTTGGAAAAACGGTCAACGACCACAAAGATAGAATCATTACCTCGCTGAGTACGAGGCAAACCCAAGACGAAGTCCATACTAATAGCGGTCCACGAACGAGAGGGAATCGACAAGGGCCTGTAAAGCCCGGCATTGGACGCCACAGCCTTCGAGACCTGACATGTACGACATCGCTCCACGAAACGAGCCACATCACGGCGTAAAGACGGCAAAAAAAAAGAACGACTCACCAGGGCAACGATGCCATGAAGGTCCGCCACTACCTTCAGGCGCAAGCTAGAGTCCGAAATGCACAACCGCACACCTCGGAATAAGAAACCATCAGCCAGAGTATAATCATCAATAGGGCCAGAGGCAAGGCGAGAAGAAATAGGCCTGAAAAAGGAGTCAGTAGCATATAGATCCTTCAACAAATCAAACCCCACAACCTCAACCCGCATATCAATCGACAACAAAGAACGGCGACTCAAGGCATCGGCCACACGATTCGAAGCACCCGAACGATGATTCAGAACAAAAGTGAACTGCTGAAGATAAGATGTCCATGTGGCATGGCGAGAAGAAATATTACCTTGAGAACAAAGGTGGCGAAGGGCCTCGTGGTCCGTGAGCAAGACAAACTCCCGCTGAAATAGATAATGCCTCCAGTAATGAACGGCCCGAAACACAGCATAGAACTCCACGTCATATGTGTTGTAGCGTAATCGCAGGCCCGACAGCTTCACTAAAGCAAGCGACAGGGCGCCCCTCCTGGCTCAACACAGCACCTATCCCAACTTTCGAGGCATCACACGAAAGCTCAAACGGGAGAGAAAAATCAGGCAGGACCAAAACCGAGGCAGACGTGAGCTTGGTCTTGATAAGATCAAAAGCAGTAGCAGCCTGAGGGGTCCAGACAAACGACTTGCCGTGAAGGCATTCCGTGATAGGAGCGGTGATAGAACTAAAATGTAAAATGAAACGTCGGTAAAAAGATGCTAACCCGTGGAAGCTACGCGCCTCCGTGAATGAGGTCAGAGTCGGCCACTCCCGAATAGCGGCGACCTTGCTGTCGTCCACGCGAATGCCCGCAGCTGAAATAACAAAGCCCAAAAAGAGGACCGAGTCGACCACAAACGAGCACTTCTTAGGCGTCACATAGAAGACCTCGGACAACAGTATCTGCAAAGCTGAACGAACATGCTCCAAATGCTCCGGAATAGTGCGACTATAAATGAGGATGTCGTCGAAATAAACGACGACACAACACCCAATGAGGTCCCGCAAGGCCTGGTTCATCACACGCATGAACGTGCTAGGTGCATTAGAAAGACCAAACGACATAACCAGCCACTCGAAAAGACCCTCCCGGATCTTAAAAGCGGTCTTTCACTCGTCGCCCGGCCGGATCCAAATCTGATGATAACCACTCCGAAGATCAAGCTTGGTAAAAACCGAAGCTCTATGTAACTGGTCCAATAGGTCATCGAGGCGTGGGGTAGGAAACATGTAGCGGACCGTGATCTTATTAATAGCGCGGTTGTCAACACACATACGCCACGAGGCATGCTTCTTTGGAATGAGCAGGGCTGGTACCGCACACGGGCTCAAACTGCGACGAACAACCGCCCGTTGTATCAACTCTTCCACCTGGCGCCTCAACTCCTCGTGTTCAGCCGGGCTCATACGGTAATAAAGACGATTAGGCAAAGAAGCACCGGGCACCAAATCTATATGATGCTGAATATCCCGAAGCGGGGGAAGACCAGAAGGTAGCTCATCATGAAAGACATCAGAAAATTCATCAAGCAACGGTTCAATAACGGCCGGAGGGGCTGTTGGGGTCGACACATCAGTACCCAAAAGAAGCACGACACACGGTGCCTCCCGCAGTTCACCATCAAAGGTCGTGTGAGACAATAAAAGAACCTGTGGTGGCGGTGGTGGAGGCAAAGAACGAGGATGTGAAGGATGAAGGACCAATCGAACTCCCTCAAACATGAAGCTGTAAGTGTTGAGACGACCGTCGAAGGCCGCGCGCTATCAAACTGCCATGGACGACCCAATAAGAGATGACACGCGTCCATGGGCACCACATAACACCACACCGAGTCACGATACTTGGGCCTGATGGAAAATTGGATCAACACCCGACGGTCCACTGTGATGGCTTTACCGCGCTGAATCCACGCCAAAGTGTACGGCTGAGGATGCGGTACTGTCGATAACTGAAGGCGATCAACATCATCCTGGGCCACTACATTTTCACAAGAACCAGAGTCAATAATAAAACGACAAACACGACCACCTACCGTACATGTCGATTTAAAAATATGGTGACGCTGTAAAGACTCAGTAGTGTCAGAAACTCGAGGAGACAAACACGAGCGACGAAAAACCAGAGCAAGACCCTCGTCACCACACAAATGCTCATCCACCGGGTCCAGCTCGACATCAAAATTCGGTGGTCCATCATAAGCAGCGTCCCCCGAGCCGTCAAAGTCATCTGCCAGCAGGGCCCGAGAGCCGTTACGGCGGGTACAGACGGACATACGGTGGCCGGCCTCACCGCAAGAAAAACAGTGGGGCCCACCCCCGGCGTGCGATCCCTCCATCCCAGCCGAACTTGTCCCGATTTTGACCGCCGTGTTGGTCATTGCTCCAGCCGGGGAAAATCTGGAAGGTCCCGTCAAGTTACTGCGGCCGCCCGTCAATGGCGACCAGTTCAGCCCGAGCGACGAGGACTGAGCCCCTCCGGTGCGTGGCTGAAAACCCGAAGACGGCAAGGCTCGGCGCGACTGCTGTTGTTCAATGAGCAAGGCCTGTTGATGAGCGGCAGCGACAATTTTCAGAGTAAACAAGTTCAACATGTCGCGAATGGCAAGCTGTAATCCTCCGACATAACGGGACACCTTTTGAGCCATCGTTTCACATAACTTGACATGTGTAAGAAGACGATAGAACTCCTCCGTATACTCGTCCACGGATCGAGCTCCTTGGCGTAGGTTATGGAGTTGTTGATACGTGGTACTGATGTAGTTGAACGGAAGAAACTCCCGCTCGATATGCTTCCGGAATTTGGCCCATGTTGCGATTTTAGGTTTACCCAATAGACGCCTCTTGTCTTTGAGATGCTGCCACCAGGCAACCGCTCTACCGCGCAGTCGTGTGCCGACAAGCCCGACCCGATGGTCGTAGGGCACATCCTTGTACTCAAAAAACGCCTCCACCGAAGCAAGCCAATCCAAAAATTCGGCGGTGTCCAGCCCACCCGAGAACTCCGAGATATCCACGCGAAACGCACTCTCCCAATGCCTTTCACCGTGCGGGTCGTCGTCTCCACGAGGACCATCTCGCCCAAACGGGTTTCCCTCCTCCTCCGTAGCGTCCGAGTCGCCGCTCTCCTCCGCGTACGGCGCACGTCGGCCACCACCAAAACGCATGTGACCGCGACCCCCATGGCCACCACGCTGCCCACCGCGACCGCCGTCCCGTTGATCAGGCCCGTCGCGATTCGTCTGGTCGCGTCGCATCAGTAGCTGCAGAGCCTCTCGAATATCCACCATACCCGCCGCTAGGTCCGCCATATCTCGGCCCATCGACTCGTTTTGCAGAGTTAGGGCTTCGATCGCTACGTCCCTCCTGTCATCGGCCGGATCGTTCCATTTTGGCGGCATCTAGGATCGTAGCTGAACCTAGCTCTGATACCAACTGATGTAGCGCAGCGATAAACGAAAAGGGAACAAGATGAGAAAACTCAATCTGATAAATTATTTTATAAACTTCTGATCGTCTTCAATAGGAAGAGACAATATATATAATCCTAACAAAGCTAAAATCCTACCAAATTAATAAATTCCATATTTAAATGGATTATTCAACTCCTAATTAGGAAATATGCAATTCTCTCTCTAACCTAATTCCCGATTCCTTCAGTCGTCGTCTCTTCAATCGTAGCGATCCTCGGCCTTCCCCGGTGAAGTCTAGCTCCGGCCAATGGTCATCTTCAGCCGCTTGCTCCTCTCCTGACCTGCGATTCTTCGATGTTGCTGCGGGCGGTTGGACGTGGTGGGTCGATCCAGGGTTTCAGAAGGGACTCGTCTCGTGGTGCGGTTTCCGGGCGGAGATTGGCCAGCGTCTTGGTCGCCGGTAGGTCCTCTGTTCATGGTTGTTGCTTTCATGATCTGTCTCTGGTTTGTGAACTTGAGGCTTCTCTCGATTGGCTTCGTCTTCGGGTGAAGTTCGACCTCCAGTTCCGATGGCTTGTGGTGGCGCGAGGTGTAGGTCGGTTTGATGGGTGGGGCTTTGGCAGCGTTGTGGTGGGGTGGGCTTTGGCTGGGTCTTTCGCTGCGGTTGCCGGAGTTGCAGAACAAGCCTTTCCCTCCCTCCCCTGTCGGCTAGTGGTGTTAGGCGGCGGGGGTTTTGGTTCCACCGGGCTCGGCTAGTGGTGTTAGGCGGGTTCGGGTGGGGCTGGTGTGGGAGTTGGTTTTGTTTTCTAGGTTGAATTTGGGTCGATTAGGGATTGATTCAGAGCTTGGTTTCGACTACTGTATAGGCAGTTGGCAGTTTCGGTAGTGGTTTCTCAGGTTTGGAATCTTTCTTGAATCATTCGTTTGCTGTTGGTTGTGACGGCTCGTTTGCTGGGGAAGGGCTTTGTCTGTTTTTTATGTTTCTTCTTAGGTTCCTTTTTTTGTCTTTGTTGTTTAGGATTGTATTTTTGGTTTGGACCGTACTTGGCCCCTGTGAGTCCGTATTACCCCGTGGGGGTCGTCCTTATTCTCCTTTGGGGAGCGTTTTCAGTGTAGGTTGTGTGTGATTGTTCCATGTGTGCCATTTGGATTCTAGCATGGCTAGCGGCGGTATCTAGGCGATCTCCGGATCTGTCCTCTCTGTTTTCTCAGCTGTTGGCTGCGTAGTTCAGTTAGGGGTTGTACCTTTGCACATTTGTGCGTTTTATTTATAGTTATCTCTATCGTTCCGAACAAAAAAAAAAAACTCCTAATTAGGAAAAGAGAAAATAAAGCATAATAATAAAATAAATAGCAAATAGATAACTAAATTAAAGACGGTAAACGACCATATTTGTCCATAAATGCCATCGCGATCTCGTCTCCATCACCTGTGAAATTATCTTAAAAAGCAAAAACAGTTAGGCCAACACATCCTTCTTTTGCCTTTTTCCATCTATGCAGTTCAAGAATCGACACGGAGACTTGCTTCTTGGTCAAGCATGTCGTTTTTTGGTTGGGGTTTTTGTGTATTACTGTTACTAATGCTGCTACTACTAATAATAATAATAATGCAAGTAAATGAAAGAAGAAAAATTCATTCACATGTTATGTAGAAGCGCCTTAACTGATTAATCCGTCATACTTTGTGAATAAATTTATATATTTATATTTGTATATATATAAAGAGGATATTTCTTTTGCTAATTCTTTAAAACTTCACTTTTTTTTTTTTTTTCATGTTTCGTCTACTGTGGTAACCTTTGAAACACTTCTGTAGTATTTCTATTATAAAAGGAGGAATGATATTGTAAAATATTTTATAAGCTAAAATTCTCTTAAATTTATTATATTTTTTAATGCCATAATTGTAATTATAAAAATATCCAACAAATAAGTTATCTAATATAAGATTAGGTGTCCTTATCAAAGCGGAACATGTTAAAATTCAAGGAAACGAAAGTGGTCGATACAGTGTCCTTATCTGCTGTAGTATGTTGTTTGATTGGGTTCTTGTTGATGTATTTTTGGTCCTGGGACTTTGAGCAGGCAGTTGCTTAAGTTTGTAGTCTGGTTTTTTTCGGTTTTGTTGTGCTTAGGGAGCAGTTTTGCTTCCCTCTCATGTTCTTGCCAATTTGGGAGTTTTTCCCGTGTACATTGACCGGTTTGGTCTGTTTTAATGAGATTTCAATATCGTTGGAAAAAGAAAAAAAAAAAAAAGTCTATTAATATATAATAAGGATTAACATAGTTCATTTTTAGAAACATTTTCCCGTCAATTTTATTAATTATTGTCTAAAAATAGTAAATTAACAAAAATCAATGTAATTAATGTACATAATTTTTTTTGTCAAATATCTATATTTATATAATGAACCAATCCTTATTGCCATAATTACCATGATTTTGGGCGGGAATTTTTTTTTGGCTAAATTTGGACATTTGATTGATATTTATTTATTAGCAAATCTTACGTATCAAAAACATAATTACTTTTTATACACTCAATGATTGTTACTCATTAACTACAAATTGGCTTAAATTGAAATTTTGACTATATTTATTAGATATTTTTTCAGTAAGATCTTACATTAATTTAATAGTAATTTATTGATACAATTCAAAAAAATTATTATGAAAATTGATTTGATTAAATATATTATGATCTATGGTTGTAGATATTAATCTAATTAATTATATTCACTATTTATAAGTACCTAAAATATTTATTAAATTAATAAGAATAACTATATTTAAATCATAATAATTAATAAATAATTTAAAATATTAATAAAAGTTTCTAAAATGTAGTCAATTTAACTATAAAAAGGTACATCACATTGAATATATCATATAATACTAATGAAAATTTAAAAAATATATAAATAAAATAAATTTTGATGGTCGGGTGCAATTCATAATTATAAATTTCACCTTAGAAGTATCTATGTACATTAAAAACTATTCAATTTTTAAAAATATATATTTTTTTTCTTATGTACTATTCTATAAAGAAAGAATAAGTTAATAAAAAAAATGTATAATAATATAAAGTATAGCACTTGGTAATTATGGAAATATATAATATATATAAATATTCAAATAGATACTATATAACTCATTATATAGGTTGAAAAAATGAATTAGAGAAATAAATATAAATAAAAATGAAAACATAAAAATAAAATATTTAACCTTAAAAATTTCTGTGTTGCACAAGGATTAAAGTTACTAAAAAGTAAAATTTTATTTATCAAAGTTTTGAACATTTAATGCATTTAATAATTATAACGGAAGATAAATATTATGGGTTAAACGTTGGTCAGTCATCAAGCAATGCTCAAATTGTGAATTATTGAAAAAATTATAAGACTTGATAAACGGTAATTTTATCAGTTCATACAAGTAACTTGTATACAAGTATCATATGATCTTATACATTTATAATATTTTATAAGCTAATCAATAGTAAATATTATATATTAAATAGTCAAAAACTACAAAAAAAGAATATATAAAAATAAAAATTAACAACAATAGTAAATAAATAAATATCATATTATTACTTAATAGGATATTGTGGAGAATAGAATTTCATAATGTCTTAAATAATTTTATAGTATTTAAATAAAAAATATTTCTTTCTATTGTATTTCGTGCGTCGCACGGGTAACAACACTAGTTCATAAAATATAATACGGGTTCTTAAATTAAGCGAACATACATTTTCAAATTTAAAACTACTTAATTGGCTTTTAAAAATAAATTTACACGATCAATGGATATA
>CACSLK010028053.1:4621643-4650360 GCA_902706635.1 Striga hermonthica | reverse complement strand
AAAAAAAAAAAAAAAAAAAAAAAAACTTGAAATATATAAGTTTTCAATAAGAACAATCAAATTGCTAATACTATTTTTTCCTAAGACCTTATTCTTTTTCTGTCCAATTATAATTTATGATACATGATTTTTTTTCCAACTAATGACCAATTATGTGAATCAACGGTTCCTCACGTATGAAGTTGAATTACTATTGCGACACTTTTATCAGAAGGGTAAAACTAACCTGTCTCACGACGGTCTAAACCCAGCTCACGTTCTCTGTTGGTGGGTGAATAATCCAACACTTGGTTAATTCTGCTTCACAATGATAGGAAGAGCTGACATCGAAGGATAACAAAACAACGTCGCTATGACTGCTTGGCTGCCACAAGCCAGTTATCCCTGTGGTAGCTTTTTTTACACCTCTAACTTCAAAATCCGAAGGTCTAAAGGATCATTAGGCCACGACACGGTTCGTATTCATATTGAAAATCAGAATCAAACGAACTTTTATCCTTTTGTTCACAAGGTTGAAATGGATCCTTTTCAACATCCAATGTTCGGTTAACCATCAGAAAAGTAACTGCTTCTCGAATTTCATTTGTTGTCCCAATAATATTAAGATCATCAATATAGACAGCAATTATCACAACTCCATATGTGATTTCTTTATAAAGACACACGGACATATTTGATCATTTAAGTATCTCCTTTTTAGTAATTGTTCACTCAAAAAATTATACCACATACGCCTGATTGTTTCAAGCCATATAATGATCTTTTCAACTTTAACGCACATAACTCTTTAGGTTTGGAGTTTAGTGCTTCGGGCTTTCTGATTCCTTCTGGGACTTTCATGTATATGTCGGTGTCTAATGGTCCATACAAGTAAGCAGTCACAACATCCATGAGGCGTATCTCAAGATTTTCATGGATAGCTAAACTGGTCAAGTATCTAAAAGTAATATCATCCATGAAAGGGGAATATGTCTCATCATAATCGATTCAGTCCTTTGGGAGAATCCCTGTGCAACAAGGCAAGCAATATATCTCGTGATCTCATTTTTCTCATTTCTTTTTCTGATGAAAACTCATTTGTATCCAATAGGTTTTATGCCTTTTGGTATAATGAAAATATGCCCAAAAACTTTTCGTTTATTGAGTGAATCTAACTCGACTTGGATGGCGCCTTTCCATTTATCCCAATCATGTATTTTCTGACATTTATTTTCAGATTTTGGTTCAGGATCTTCATCTTCATTATCAATTTCTTCCGATACCATATATGCAAATGCATCATCAATATTTATGATCTCATCACGCTTCCAAAGATTCCCATTATTTACGTAATTAATGAAAATTTCAATATTTTCATTTCGTCCCGAAATTTTTCCATCATCTTGATTCTTTTTCAAATTCGGGTCATGAATTTCTCTTTTCTTTTGAGGATTCTTATCCTTAGACCCAATTGGTCTTCCTCGTTTCAAGTGTGTCTTTGACTCATTTGGCATATTGTCATTTGCCATTTTTTTCGGAATCTCAACTCCAGCAGGGAGTTTACAGTTGCCACATGTGATTTGATCACCCTTTTTAAATTAGTAAATACATCTGTCAATTGATTTGCAATATTCTGCAGATGTATGATTTTTTAACTTCTTGTTCTTTTTGTTTGGTGGGAGGATCAAAATATGATATTGATGATGTACTCCATTCAATATTTCTTTCAATTGATTTTTCATTCTCACCTAAGGGGGGAACAATTCTTCATTAAAAATGACAATCATTAAACCGAGCTGTAAAAACATCACCTATTTTCGGCTCAAGATATTTGATTATTGATGGAGATTCATATCCAACATGTATTCTCAACCTTCTTTGAGGCCCCATTTTTGTACGTTGAGGCAGAGCAATTGGTAAATACAATATGTGCAATATTTGGTTCTCGACCATATGCAAACTGTAATGACGAGTATGTATAGTATGCACTTAGGCTTATTCGAAAAAGATCATCTGCATGCAGAATAGCATGTCCCCAGACTGAAGTGGGGAGTTTTGTCCTCATTATTAATGGTCTAGCTATAAGCTGCAGTCGTTTGATTAATGATTCTACTAGACCATTTTGAGTGTGAACATGTGCCACAGGATGCTCAACATCAATTCGATTGCCATACAATAATCATTAAATGCTTGCGACGTAAACTCACTAGCATTGTCAAGTCAGACTTTTCTAATAATATAATCTGAGAATTGAGCCCTTAATTTAATAAGTTGGGCGAGGAATTTAGCAAATGCCACATTTCGAGTGGATAACAAACTCACGTGAGACCATCTACTAGAGACATCAATCAACACCATAAAATATTTGAATGGACCACAAGGTGGATTAATAGGTCTACATATATCACCATGAATTCTTTCCAAAAATAATGGTGATTAATGTCCGACTTTAGTATGTGATGGTCGGACTATCAATTTCCCTTGAAACATGAGGCACATGTCAATTCATGTGTTTGCAATATCCTCTAATTTTTTAATGGATGGCCACTAGAATTTTCAATAATTCTTCTCATCATTATCGAGTCAGGGTGACCAAGTCGATCATGCCAAAGTTTAAACATTCCATTCGACTTTGAATTGTTTGCAACATAAGCCTCAATTATATTAATGCAGGTGTAATATAAACCCGAAGATAAAGCCGGTAACCTTTCCAAAACACATTTATTTCCCGCAATATTTGAGGTAATGCAAAGATATTCATCTTCTCATTTCTTCATTGTTTAAATGCGGTATCCGTTCATTCGGATATCTTTAAAACTCAACAAGTTTCTTGTTGATTTTGGAGAGAATAATGCATCATTCAATGTAAATTTTGTACCTCCCATCATAAAAAATATGACTTTTCCAGACCTCTCAATAATCTTTGCACTCCCTGATATTGTGTTCACTTTCGCTTTATTTATTTCTAAGTGAACAAAATATTTTATGTCTTTAAGTATAGTGTGGGTAGTGGTACAATCTTGAAGACATAAATCTCCACTTTGGATCTGGGACTGTTCCATGATCTAAAACCAAAAAAAATATTATTGATCAATTTCGAAATACATATAATAGTGGTTCACACACTATTACAATCACACTTAGAAATTTTATGAATACACAGAAAACATCATCATCAATTATTATTTTCAGCTCCTTTATCAAACACCGCATCAGCAAAATCCATTCTCAGCATATCATCGATGTTATAGTCATCCTCTGCACGTATCAGTTCATTTTTGGAAGATTCCCCCATCATAAAATTAGTTTCAACATTCTTCCCTTTTGATTTCTGAGAAACCTGGTAACTTTCAACCACGTGCCTTGGGGCTCGACAATTTAGAGCCTGATGCCCCTTTCTACCACATCGATAACATGTTTTATCATCGTTATCTTTTATGAAATTTTCTTCCCCTTTGTTATGCCCAGAATTTTGCTGAAAATTTCTCCCCCTTTCATAATTTTCGGCATCATTTTGGCCATGTCCACGATTGTACCAATGGCCTGAATTGTATCCTCAGTGAAATTTTCGACCTCAGTTAGAACGGCGATCTGGACCATATCCACGGTCACGACCCGAGTCATATCGACGTCCATGAGTATGGCTGTTTTTATTTGCGGTTCTCTGTCTAGATATTACATCATTTATTTCAGGAGCCGCAATAAATCCCGTGGGTCTATATTTATGATTTTTCATTAATAGCTCATTATTTTGTACATACAGCAACAAGCAAGAAATCAGCTCAGAATATTTCTAAAAATATTTTGTTCGATATTGTTGATGCAAAAGTACATTGGATGCATGAAATGTGGACAATTTTTTTCCAACATATCATAGTCAGTTACTGTTTCCTCGCATAATTTCGGCACTGAGCAAATTCGAAACATTGTTGAATTATATTCGCCCACTTTTTTAAAATCTTAGAACGTAATGACATCTATTCATAGCGAGCTTGGGGGAGAATAACTATCTTTTATGATCATACCTTTCTTTCAAGGCTTTCCAAAGATCCGTTGGATCTTTCACAGTTAAATATTCATTTTTAACCCCTCATTCTTATGATGCCTTAGAAAAATCATGGCTTTCGCTTTATCTTGTATGGATGAATCATTTGGAAAAATTATTGTTTTTCCCAATCCCCTTGCATGCAAATGGATTTCAGTATCTAATGTCCATGAAATATAATTTTTTCCCGAGATGTCAAGTGCCTCAAACTCAAGCTTCACCAAGTTTGACATGATAACTATAAAATACAACATCAATGTTTAGATTTGAGAAAATTTCATATACCATCATTCATTATTCAAAACGATCAGAAGAGCTAATAAGAAACACATTATACAAAGACCTAATACATAAAATATAAATTCAGCAGTATGATACAACATCGTGAAAATTCCCAAGGCGTATATTATAACTAATATAATGGTAATTATAAGTAATATATCAAAACATTTTTTTTTTCTTTTGAGGGGAATATATTTTAGTATTTTGGAATGAGTGTTAATACATGAAGTGTAATGTTATATATATGTACATAGATTGATAAATAGTCGTTGCAAACGAGCCGTTAAGTAGCCGTTGCAAACATATTATTGATATACATAGATTGATATAACACTACACTTCGTGTATTAACACTCATTCCAAAATACTAAAATATATCCCCCTCAAAAGAAAAGAAAAAAATGTTTAAATCTATTATTTATAATTACCATTATATTGATTATTATATACGCCTTAGCAATTTTCACGATGTTGTATTATACTGCTGAATTTATATTTTATGTATTAGGTCTTTGTATAATGTGTTTCTTATTAGCTCTTCTGATCGCTTGAATAATGAATGATTGTCTATGTAATTTTCTCAAATCTAAGCATTGATGTTGTATTTTATAGTTATCATGTCAAACTTGGTGAAGCTCGAGTTTGAGGCACTTGACATCTCGGGAAAAAATTATATTTCATGTACATTAGATGTTGAAATCCATTTGAATGCAAGGGGATTGGAAAAAACAATAATTTCTCCAAATGATTCATCCATACAAGATAAAGCGAGAGCCATAATTTTTCTAAGGTATCATATGAATGAGACGTTAAAAAATGAATATTTAATTGTGTAAGATCCAGCGGATCTTTGGAAAGCCTTGAAAGAAATGTATGATCATCAAAAAGCAGTTATTCTCCCTTGGGCTCGCCATGAATGAATGTCATTAAGTTTCCAAGATTTTGAAAAAGTGAACGAATATAATTCAGCAATGTTTCGGCTTTGCTCAATGCTGAAATTATGCGGGGAAACAGTAACTGACTATGATATGTTGGAAAAAATATTGTCCGCATTTAATTCGTCTAATGTACATTTGCAACAATACTATCGAGTAAAAGGTTTTGAGAAATATTCTGAGTTGATTTCTTGCTTGTTGTTGGCTGAACAAAATAATGAGCTATTAATGAAAAATCATGAATCTAGACCCACGGGGTCTACTGCGGTCCATGAAATAAATGTTGTAATATCTAGACAGGGAACCGGAAATGAAAACAGCCATAATCATGGATGTCGATATGACTCGGGTCGTGGCCGTGACCGTGGATATGGTCCAGATCGCCGTTTGGTTGAGGATGAAAAATTTCACCGAGGATACAACTCAGGTCAAGGGTACAATCGTTGACATGGCCAAAATGATGCCCAAAATTATGAAAGGGGAAGAAATTTTCAGCAAAATTCTGGACATAATAAAGGGGAAAAAAATTTCATAAAAGATAACGATGACAAAGCATGTTATCGATGTGGTAGAAAGGGGCATTGACTCAAATGTCGAGCCCCAAGGCACGTGGTTGAAAGTTACCAGCATTCCCAGAAATCAAAAGGGAAGAATGTTGAAACTAATTTTATGATTGGGGAATTACGTGCAGAGGATGACTATAACATCGATGATATGCTGAGAATGGATTTTGCTGATGCAGTATTTGATGAAGGAGCTGAAAATAATAATTAATGATCATGTTTTCTGTGTATTCATAAAATTTCTAAGTGTGATTGTAATAGTGTGTGAAACACTATTATATGTATTTTGAAATTAATCAATAATATTTTATTTTTTGTTTTAGATCATGGAATAGTCCCAGATCCAGAATGAAGATTTATGTCTTGCAGATTGTGCCACAACCCACACTATACTTAAAGATAGAAAATATTTTGTTTACTTAGAAATAAATAAAGCGAAAGTGAACACAATATCAGGGAATGCAAAGATAATTGAGGGGTCTGGCAAGGCCATACTTTTTATGATGAGAGGTACAAAATTTACATTGATTGGTGCATTATTCTCCCCAAAATCAACAAGAAACTTGTTGAGTTTTAGAGATATCTGAATGAATGGATACCACGTTGAAACAATGAATAAAGGGGGAGATGAATATCTTTGCATTACCTCAAATATTGCAGGAAATAAATGTGTTTTAGAAAGGTTACCCGCTTTATCCTCGGGTTTATATTACACTCGCATTAATATAATTGAGGCTTATGCTGCAACCAAATCAAAGTCGAATGGAATGTTCAAACTTTAGGATGATCGACTTGGTCACCCTGACTCGATAATGATGAGAAGAATTATTGAAAATTCTAGTGACCATCCATTAAAAAGTCAGAGGATATTGCAGACACATGAATTGACATGTGCCTCAAGTTCTCAAGGGAAATTGATAGTGAGACTATCACATACTAAAGTCGGACATGAATCTTTATTATTTTTCGAAAGAATTCATGGTGATATATGTGGACCTATTCATCCACCTTGTGAACCATTCAGATATTTTATGGTGTTGATTGATGCCTCTAGTAGACGTGTCTCAAGTGAGCTTGTTAACCACTCAAAATGTGGCATTTGCTAAATTACTCGCCCAACTTATTAAATTAAGGGCTCAATTCCCAGATTATATTATCAAAAGAGTCAGACTTGTCAATGCTGGTGAGTTTACATCTCAAGCATTTAATGATTATTGTATGGCAGTGGGAATTGATGTTGAACATCATGTGACACATGTTCACAATCAAAATGGTCTAGCAGAATCATTAATCAAACGACTGCAGGATATAGCAAGACCATTAATAATGAGGACAAAATTCCCCACTTCAGTATGGGGACATGCTATTCTGCATACAGATGATCTAATTTGAATAAGACCAAGTGCATACATACATACTCGCCATTACAGTTTGCATATGGTCGATAACCAAATATTACACATATAAAAGTTTTTGGTTGTGCAGAGTATGTAACAATTGCTCCGCCCCAACGTGCAAAAATGGGGCCTCAAAGAAGGTTGGGAATATATGTTGGATATGAATCTCCATCAATAATCAAATACCTTGAGCCGAAAGCAGGTGATGTTTTTACAGCTCGGTTTGATGATTGTCATTTTAATGAAGAATTGGTTCCCCCCTTAGGTGGGAATGAAAAAATAATTGAGAGAAATATTGAATGGAGTACATCATCAATATCATATCTTGATCCTCCCACCAAACAAAGAGAGCAAGAAGTTCAAAAGATCATACATCTGTAGAATATTACAAATCAATTGCCAGATGCATTTACTGATTAAAAAGGGTGACCAAATCACATGTGGCAGCTGTAAAAGCCCCTGCTCGAATTGCGGTTCCAAAAGAAATGACAAATGACAATATGCCAAATGAGTCAAAGAAAACAAGGATGACCAATTGGGTCTAAGGATAAGAATCCTCGAAAGAAAAGAGAAATTCATGACCCGAATTTGAAAAAGAATCAAGATGATGGAAAAATTTCGGGACGAAATGAAAATGTTGAAATTTCCAACAATTACTTAAATAATGGGAATCTTTGGAAGCGTGATGAGATCATAAATATTGATGATGCATTTGCATATATGGTATAAGAAGAAATTGATAATGAAGTTGAGGATCCTGAACCAAAATTTGTAAGTGAATGTCAGAAAAGACATGATTGGGATAAATGGAAAGGCGTCATCCAAGCCGAGTTAGATTCATTCAATAAACGAAAAGTTTTTGGGCCTATTTCCATTATACCAAAAGGCATAAAACCTATTAGATACAAATGGGTTTTCATCAGAAAAAGAAATGAGAAAAATGAGATCATGCGATATAAAGCTTGCCTTGTTGCACAGGGATTCTTCCAAAGGCCTAGGATCGATTATGATGAGACATATTCCCCTTTCATGGATGCAATTGCTTTTAGATAATTGATCAGTTTAGCTATCCATGAAAATCTTGAGATGCATCTCATGGATGTTGTGACTGCTTACTTGTATGGATCATTAGACACTGACATATACATGAAAATCCCAGAAGGAATCAGAATGCCGAAGCACTGAACTCCAAACCTAAAGAGTTATGTACGTTAAAGTTGCAAAGATCATTATATGGCTTGAAACAATCTGAGCGTATGTGGTGATCAGTTTAGCTATCCATGAAAATCTTGAGATGCATCTCATGGATGTTGTGACTGCTTACTTGTATGGATCATTAGACACTACATATACATGAAAATCCCAGAATGAATCAGAATGCCCGAAGCACTGAACTCCAAACCTAAAGAGTTATGTACGTTAAAGTTGCAAAGATCATTATATGGCTTGAAACAATCTGAGCGTATGTGGTATAATTGTTTGAGTGAACAATTACTAAAAGGGAGATATTTAAATGATCAAATATGTCTGTGTGTCTTTATAAAGAAATCACATGATGGAGTTGTGATAATTGTTTTCTATGTTGATTATCTTAATATTATTGAGAGAATAAATAAAATTCAAGAAGCAGTCACTTTTCTGAAAGACGAATTTGAAATGAAAGATCTCGGAAAAACCAAACATTGTCTCGGTCTACAGATAGAGAGATACAAAATAGGATATTTGTCCTTCAATCTAACTATACTAAAAGAGTACTGAAACGGATTAATATGGACAAAGCTAATCCCCTTAGTACTCCGATGGTTAACCGAACATTGGATGTTGAAAAGGACTCATTTCGACCTTGTGAAGAAAATGAAGAAGTACTTGGTCCTGAAATACTATATATACGTGCAATATGAGCTCTGATGTATCTTGCTAATTGCACTAGACCAGATATATCTTTTGCTACAAGCTTATTAGAAAGATATAACTTGTCACCTACGAGGAGACACTGGAATGGAATCAAACATATATTCCGTTATCTCCAAGGAACAACCGCTCTGGAATTATTTTACTCAAATGATAAAAATATGAAATGATTGGTTTTGCACATGCAGGATATTTATCAGACCCACATAAGGCGAGATCTCAAACTGTCTACGTTTTCACAATTGGTGGAACTGCATTTTCTTGGCGTTCTCAGAAACAAACACTAGTTGCTACATCTTCAAACCATGCTGAAATTATTGCACTTCATAAAGCAACTAGAGAAAGTATCTGCCTCAGAAACATGACTGCTAACATTCAACAAGCCACCGGATTATCGAATAATAAAGATCCGACGGTGATATTTGAAGACAATGCAACATGCGTCGCTCAAACCAAAGAAGGATATATTAAGAGTGACATAACTAAACATATCACACCAAAGTTCTTCTCATACACTCAAGAGCTTGAAAGGAACGAACAGATCAAGATTCAATACATCTGATCAAGTGATAATGCAGCAAGGCGCTCTCAACTACAACATTTCGAAAGCACATCCACAACATTGGAATGAGACATCTTCGAGATCTGAACAGATAATAACACGAGGGGGAACATGTGCAATTGTACTCTTTTTTTCTTATCTCAGTTTTTTTTCCGACATGGTTTTTCCGGATAAGGTTTTTAATGAGGCAGCACAAATGCACATTTTATAGTGATAAATCCAAGGTAGAGTATTGTAAATAATGTATTTATCACTATTAGTTGGAAGAATGGATTATTATAATTAAATGAGGTGGTTGGGAAAGTAAATAATTGTGAAAGAAAATTTGCCTATAAAAGGGAATTCATTTGTAACAAAATTAGTACAAAAGAAGAAGGAAAGAATATATTCAGTATAACATATATCCGGTTTCTATATTGAGTTCTTTGTTTTTCCCGTTTTTATAACAATAAATACATTATTCACAATATATATATATATATATATATATATACATATATATAACTTCGACGTACCTTTCTATGACAGCAAGGGGATCTGTTTTTCCTTTTAGTGAGAGAATTACTGGCATGTATTGCACTATTTTATCATCACAAACACCACAACCTCCCTTTTCTTCACCTTCTGCCGAGACGCATTCTTCGTGTACTAAGCTCATTTCACATTTGCATTTTGTCTTGAACGCAACTGTATACTTCGTAACGAAGCTATAGCACACCATGCAAATTGCTTCCATTTTAGGTACTGTGCCCAAATGTCTTTCATCTGCAACCATCGTCTTTCATCTATTATAATCTTATTTCATCGATGTAGATAGATTAAATATATATTCGAGGAACATACTTAATGAGGTTTTATTATGAAGAACGATTCTTTATTTTACATACTTAAAAGCATTATAGCTAATATACATTACCTACATTATCAAGAAAATTGATAAAAATAAGAGTTTAATCGAATTATAAAAGTAAATAAATCAATAATCGAATCCCAAAAAAAAAAAAAAAAATCAAGAGCTTGACGCATGAAGCTTGCGAGATTGCGAACACTTGAGATATACGTAGTAATATATAGTAGAAAATTATGAGTGCTTAAAAAAAAATTAAGGAAGTTGTACCATTACCCTTAATTTTTTTTATGAAGTTGACAACCAAAATCTCGCCCTGCAATTTGTATATAAAAAGTTAGATAATGAAATTGTCAATTATTAATTTATTATTAATCCCAGGGATAACCCCCTTTATTTGTGGACAAAACTGAATTAAAGCTAATTTGCATAAGTTATATTTAAAGTATATAATTATATTTAGATTCATATATAAAATAAATGACTTCGCCAACACTTGCAAAAGGCATATAAACAACATTAATTATGTAATAGTTAGATGCACAAACAAGTGTACTATTTTTGGACAAACAAGTGTACTATTTTTGGACGAGGTCATGTGAAGTATTATTTATTCGCATTATTTTTTGAAAAAGACAAATGGTTTATCTATCCATTGGATTGTTTCCATACAAGGTCATGTGAAATGAATAAATATAAACTTGACCAAGACAATGTCAAGTGCACTTGTTAGTTATATAATTTTTATATTATGTATTGTAGGGTAAGATTATGGCCCAACCTAAGGGAGGCCCATTATTTGTCTTTATATACATGTACATATCTTTGTGGTACAACATATAAATTTCCCACATTCTCACGGCACTATTTTGGGTAAGGACATGGGAAGCATTATTTTTTTTGCATTATTTTCGAACAATGACAAATGGTTAATCTATCCATTTGATTCTTTCCGGACAAGACCATGTGCAATGAATAAATTTAACCAAGAAAATGACAAGTGTATTACTTTCGAACAAGGCCATGTGAATCATTATTTTATTGCATTATTGTTGGACAATGACAAATGTTCCTCTTTTCTATTGGATTCTTTTCGGACAAAGGCATGTGAAGTGAATAAATGTGACTAAGATAAGGACGAGTAGTGTATTTTGGACAAGACCATGTGACTAAAACAAGGACAAGTGATAATTATTTTGGTAGACAAGATTTCTCTATTTATAGAACCTACTTCACTCTAAACCATAACATTCATTACTCATTTTTTCTTTCATTGTGGTCTTCTTTTTCCTATGTCACTCTTCTTGAATATCTTTTTTTCTTCTCAAAAGCTAACAATAAAATGTGTCTTCTTCAAAGGGGCCAAAATATCCAAAAGCGGAAGATAGCTTAATTGTGAGATGTTACATAAGCGTTTCACAGAATCCATTATCATCAAATGGCCAATGGTCATCGACTTTTTGAAAGAAATAAATAATTTTGAATACAACTCCCAAAACACAAGAATTTTCCGGAACGATCTATAAGGTTTGTTGCCTGAACGAGAGTCAAGAGAGCATGTAGAGCATTTAGGCAAATCCTTGTGTTTTTTGGAGTTGTATTCAGATGCATTTTTTTTTTTTCAAAAAGTCAAAGAACTTTGGACATTTGATGATATTGGACTCTGTGAAACGCTTATGTAACACCTCACAATTAAGACATCTTTGGTTCTTGAATATTTTGGTCCCTTCTAAGAAGACATTTGTTCTCAACTTTTGAGAAGAAAAGAAGATAATCAAAAAGTGTGACATAGGAAAAAGAAAACTACAATGAAGAAGAAATGAGTAACGAGTGTAATGGTATAGAATAAAGTAGGTTCTATAAATAGAGAAAAATTTGTATACCAAAATAATTCACACTTGTCCTTGTCTTAGTCACATGGTCTTGTCCAAAATACTACAGAACTTGTCCTTATCTTAGTAAAATTTATTCACTTCACATGGCTTAGTCCGAAAATAATCCAATGGATAGATGAATCATATGTCATTGTCCGAAAATAATGCAAAAATCAATTATTCACATGATCTTGTTTGGAGATAATACAATTGTTATTGCTTGGACAAATTTAATCATTTGACATGGTCTTATCCAGAAAGAATCCAATGAACAGATGGAACATTTATCATTGTCCAAAAATAATGCAAAGAAGTATTGCTTCACATGGGCTTGTTGTTCGAAAGTAGTACACATGTTATTATTGTCTTGGTCAAATTTGTATGTATACAGTATTATATATTTTGAAAGTTAATAATTATCAAATTTATTATAAATTTTGTACATAAAATCAAATTATTCATCTCTTTATGAGTTTTGATTTAACATCTATATTGTACATAAAAAATAAATAAATAAATAATTGTATTTATCTTTATAATAAAAATATATTATAATCTTATTTGGAAAAAAAGAATAAAATTATATAAATTAATTTAACTAGAAGTAATTATATAAATATAAGTTAATAATATATTATAATATAAGATGAGTAAGTCATATTAGTGAATGGTTTCATTTTAAATATAAATAATAATATAATTTTTCAAAAAAATATTTAAGTTCATAACATTTTCTTGTCATTGTTTTTTCAATTTCAAGTATAAAGTATATTGTACTAGTATTCTTTTAGAGGAGATCAATTCTGGTTTGAGATCAATTTCATAAAAAATAAAATAAATAAATAAATAAATAAAAAATAAAAAATAATTTTGTTACACTCATATGCATAGTTTTTAAATCCAGCTCAGAAATCGACCCGGGCATGCCTCCGGGTCACGGGTCCAACCGCCGGGTCACCAGGTTAATTGTTAAACGGATAATTAATTCTAAATTTTTTAAATTATATATATAGTTTTTTTGTCATATAAATGTACATAAAAGTAACAAAAACAAACGTTTTGTATATAAAATTTGCACATCAAAGTGTTGAAAGAATTGTATCTCACAATAAATATTTACTATATCAATATATTTACATAGTTTTTATATTTTTATATATATAATTAAAAAAATAATAAAAAAAAAATATATAGACCGGGTCAACTGGGTTGACCCGGCTAGGTCAATGACCCGGGTCGACCAAGTCTAGGCCGGGTTTTGACCGAGTTTGACCGGGTCCATTGTTACCCGATCCAAATAGCCTATTCGGACCAGTTCCAGCTCCGAGTCGGCCGGGTCCCGGGTCAACCCGTCGGGCCAATCCAGGTTGAAAAACAATGCCCGTATGGTAAGAGAGATTAATTATACAATTTTGTTTGAGATCAACAAAAATGTAAATGGTACCCGAGGGAAAGAATTCCAGTGTGGCTGGGCGCGCAGGCCTGCATAATAAATATATATGCCAATTTAATCCTAATTGAAGAAGTGAAGTTGGAACTTATATACATATAGGGAGATGCTATGGTCCTTGTGGAATTATTACGTTGGAATTTGTAACCGTTAGATCAACTATCCCCAACGGTTACAAACTCCGACAGAATAGTTCCGTAACAGGACCACAGCATTTCCCATACATATGACATGGGGATAATTATAAATTATTCTATAGGTACATACTATTTTATGAATCTTCAGAAGTTGCAAGTGCTTAATTTATGAATGAACAGAGCGGCCGGTACGATTGAACCGGCCCGAAACAAGCCCGAGTCAACGGGTTTTGAGTCCAGTCCGCGTTTTGATCGGGCCGGTTTCGGGGTGATTCGACGTTTTTTTAATTTTTTATTATTGTACAGTTATTATTTTATTTTTTATTTTTTAATTTAACCGAGTCGACCCAGATCTGTCGGTTCATTGAACTGGCCCGTGCATATGTTCGGCCAGTTCAGGGCCGTCCAACCCTCAGTCCGGAACCGACAAGCTCGGAACTAGAAAATTGTCACATCCAGTCTAGTATACATATTTTAAAATAACAAAATTAAAATTGAGTGAGAGGCCAAATAGATTTTCAAATCACAAAACAAATTAGAACAAATTATAATGTGGCCCTCGCAAATCTAACATATTTCAAATTACATGCCTCTGGTTTCAAATCATCAGCTTCTTTCGGAGCCTAAAAAACGAAATTAAAATTTCTAAAAATATTAAAAAAAAAAAATAATAATAATAATAAAAAAAAAATACTGCTCCGATAACAAAACCACAAACATAACCAGAGCTAGTAAATAGTTTGAGTGAAAAAAGAGGAATTTGAATGAACACCACAAAGAGACTTACAGGCTGAGTTCGATGATCATTAGATTCCGATGTGGGATGAACCTCCTCCTTTGATTCCATATTCTCATCCATTTCTCACTTATTTATCTCTAACACTTAATTCAGCTATAATATTTGGAAGAGTTTGATTGTTAATCCCACTAGCCCCATCCTAACTTATATACTCACTACAAACTCATTTTTGCTGGTCAATTAAATGTTATATATAAATTATTAATGACTAATTGGTTATTATTATATGGTGAAAAATTAAATTTGCCATGTGCCATTCTCGGCGTCTTTTCGCTGGCTCTTTCCCTTTCCAGATCCTTCATAATAATCAAATTTTCGGCAAATGGAACTATTTTGTCGGAATTTGTAACTATTAGATCATCATATAACAATCGTAAATAGTTGATCTAATGGTTATAAGTCCCGACGTAATGATTCGGTAACCCCACACTTTAGTTGACAAAAACTTAATGAGATCATTGTTGGAGTATCACTTGTGAGTTGTCCCACATTGAATCTATAGGGAAAATGAGTCTAGTATATAAGCCTAGTGGGCTACTCCTCCCATCACCAATTGATTTTGGGATGGAACCCCACTAAGGTGCATCTAGGCTCATCCTCTTATGGTGCGCTTAATCTGGTGGGACCGCACTCTCTTGCCTCAATTCTCTAATCTTACATGGTATCAGAGCCAGGTCGACTCCTGCCTGGGTTTCTATCTCTACCCGGCCAACTTTGGCCAGGGTCTCTATCTCTACCCGGCCTGCTCTGGGCTTGGGCTTATGAAGGACTCACAAGTGAGGGGGCGTGTTGGAGTATCACTTGTGAGTTGGAGTATCACTTGTGAGTTGTCCCACATTGAATCTATAGGGAAAATGAGTCTAGTATATAAGCCTAGTGGGCTACTCCTCCCATCACCAATTGGTTTTGGGATGGAACCCCACTAAGGTGCATCTAGGCTCACCCTCTTATGGTGCGCTTAATCTGGTGGGACCGCACTCTCTTGCCCCAATTCTCTAATCTTACAATAACTCCAAATGGAGTAGGTACGAATTTCCCACATTAATGGCTACATTCCTCGAAATCAATAATTCGTGCTCCCTCGAAATGAATACAGAGACACTGTTAGATAAATCCTCTCTCATATTTTTTTTCAATTAAAACTGTATGTTTATATGTAAAAATAGAATAATTTTATTCTTTTATTTACATTTTTTTTTTTTTGAATTTATTGTATTATTTTCTCAACGTGTGACATTTAAATTTTCATTATGAAAAATATGCGAAAGTGTTGAAAAAAACATTGAAGTTTGTCAGTCTATATTCCAAACAGAATTCCAATAATAATTCTGATGATAATGTAATATTGTAACTTCGATGGAAAATTTTAGTGGAAAAGTTATGTTGGAATTGGTTTCTGTTGGATTGGATTTTGATAGTTAAAAAAATATGCAACAATAAACCATTAAAAAATATATTATAAATGGAACCATTAAATTTCAGCTAGAATTCTAATGGAAATTTAATTACAACAGAATATTTTGTGTTAATATCAGTTATAATATCATATGCAGTATGCAATTTATCAACTAAAGTTATATATAGGTTTTTTTTTTTTCGAGACGACAAACACATAAATAATTAGAAAAACTCAAAAAGAGTGCAAAGGGGATGTCAACTGACACCAAGAAATCAGATAACTGAACCTACCTTCTTGAAATTTCAAAGGAACCAAAAGTACAATTCCAACAAAGAGGCAACCGAAAAACCAAAACGAAACTCCATAAAGAAATAAACCAGACAAGTTGGACGAAGGAAAAACGGAACTAAACTAATATTTAGATACTGATTGGAATTTACTAATTTTTTAGTGATGATAAAAGAAATAACACAGTATAATTATCCCACGCAATTTAAGAAAATAAATTTACTTAACTCATAGTTGAGACATTGTGACTTGAACCTCTGTCCTATGTTTGAAAATAGAAATTCATCTAGGGAGCTTTATCACTAATTTTGGTGACATTTTAAATCTGATGAATTGGTATAATGTGATGCTTTCTAATTTATCACTAATTTACGGAGCTACATCACTAATTTATTTTATTGACAATTTCATAGAGTAACACCTAAAATTGCTACAAGAATTTTTCTAGATCTATTTTCTCCCTAAAAAAAACCGTCGCCCAAATCTCGGATTTCCTTCTCGTCTCCTCATCGTCGTCGTGGCCTTTTTGGAATTGAGAGCTTCTAAATCCGTTTATGGGGCTTTGATCCTATCTTTCTTGGGTAGTTGTCTTCGGATGTTGTCTTGCGCGGTGTTTGTTTCTTGTGTCTATTTTGTAATTAGCATTCTCCTCTTAAAGAGCTCGTATTCCCCACTTGTGGGAGTTTTGTAGTTTGTTGTGTAGTGCGTGTTTTAGTGTAAGTCATATCTAGGCAACGTTTTTGTACTTCTCCCACTATATTTAGCTGTATATTTGCTTGGTTATTTATGATTTATGTCTAGATGTAAATATTATGCGATTTTTTTTTGTAAATACTATGTTTCTTTAAAATAATAAAAAAAACCTAAATTGCTTAATAACATATGGTCAATGCGTTTGGTTGATTATAATTTAAAGTTTTGTTGTGGAGCCATCAGATAACTCGGCTTATAAAGTCATCTACAAAATTATTCACAAATAGTTTATTGACATGTGTTCTATAATAAATTCACTTTAAATATGTGTCAATATATTAAGTGATTGATGTCTGCATAAGAAAATTATCGAATGGCTCTATAGAATTTTTGTTATAATTTATATATTAGAGATCTGTCGTTGGCATACTGGGGATTTATAAATGAATAAACTAATAAACATTTTATGGAATCCATGTGCTATGTTGACTGTTACCTAACGAGGACTTGTCGCTTTTGCTATTATTTACTTTAATAAAACTAATAACAAGTGGACAAAAAAGAGTTAAACTAACAAATAAAAATTGGTGTGAAGACACTGGTGGCAAACAATGGTAATAAAGAACATTTGGATACGGTTGGACAAGGTTTCATTTATTTGTTATTTTGTTGGGTAAATTGCAGTTTTGATACCCAAACTAAAGTTCATTTCGGAATTAGTACCCGTTTTTTAACATTTGCAAAATCAATACCCAAATTTTCATTCTGTTAGCAACGTTAGTACCCGGCCGTTAGATCTCCGTTAAATTTCCGTTAGTTGTTAACGGAAGTAGGCAAAATAGAAGAAATTTATCTGTTTTTTTAGCTCATGATGAAATCTATATACATAAGACATTTGTATCGTTTTTTTTTCAAAACAAATGCAGCCTCCACTATTTATAAGAATTTTTTTGGATAAAATCGATTTATTTTTTGAAAAAAATATAATAAATCGAGAAAAATGAGAAGACATGGTTTCTCTTCTAGTTCAAGCAGTATATATTGGAATAATAATTTTCCAATAACAAAAATACAAATTTCCTTCTATTTTGCCTACTTCTGTTAACAACTAACGGAAACTTAACGGAGATCTAACGGCCGGGTACTAACGTTGTTAACATAATGAAAGTTTGGGTACTGATTTTGCAAATGTTAAAAAACGGGTACTGATTCTGAAATGAACTTTAGTTTGGGTATCAAAACTGCAATTTACCCTATTTTGTTTAATTTCTTTTACATCAATAAAATATTTTTTTTCGACGATTTGGATTTAAACTAGACATGACTACGGGTAAGTTGACCTATTGGTTCGGCACGAACCGGCCGTTTTACCACGGGCCTTGAACCAGCCCGTGGACAAGGTTTCATTTATTTGTCGTTTTGTTTAACTTCTTATACAAAATAAAATATTAGTATGTAACCCGTGCAATGCACGGACTGTATTTGTTTTGGTAAAATTTATAAATTGAAGGTTATTAATCAATAACTTATAATACGTAGAGCATTTGTCACTTGATCTAAAAAATTCGTCATAAATAAGTCATACATTATTAAAACCTCTTTGTACATAACATTATTGGTTTTTAATACAACCAACCCACAGTCTTGTTCTACCAAATTATTATATATAAAAAAGCAAAATTAAAATATCAAAATTTATAATACTTTAATTTTTTAATACTACCACCACACAATCTTGTTCTACAAAGCTACATTATGAGAACTCATGGATAGCCTTTGCCTTTATAACGACTCTCAAAACTAATAGTATTGTCCATATAGTAGATAAAATAATAATTTCAAACTAATAAATTTTTTCTTAAATGTATATAACAACTAAATACCTTTATGCAAATACTTACTCCAAATCGAGAAGAGTAAAGTCAATCATTTGGGTATGTTGTCGTGCAACTTGCTTGAATTGCACTTGTTGAATTTCTACTACCAACCCAATGACATCTACATTCATAAGAAATAAAAAATATTTATTTAATCATTGTTAGACATGATAATGAATATATTCGAAAGTTATTCTTATCGAAATGTGAAGACTCACCGACATTTTCCACATCACAAAATGTTGCAAAATTTCAAAAATCAAAACGGAAAACAGAGGAATAGGTTGGGTTGGCTATGATTTTTGTTTTTCTATGCAAAATTATTTTGTATTTGATAATTGCAGATCCATATTTACTAAGATTTCTTTCCACTTTGTAGTTGCAAATTGCATAAACATCTTCTTACTCTAATTCTTTTCGGATTTTCAGAAGTTGCAACATAACTCTCTTTGTACTTTCAACATCTTTGATAAGAACGAAAAGTTGGTCCATTTTTTGTTTGGCACTTACTATGGATTTTCCAATTTTTTATATATTCATAAATGGTGATCAAGCACATTGGTTGGTCCATAATGTGCTCCTATTGCGTTTAAGATATTTGATCAAGCACATTGGTTGGTCCATAATCGTTTTGTTTTTCTGCTAATAGTATGAGAAATTGTTTTCCTAACGATTGACAATTGAATGGCAGAGTGTGTTCGAGATTCTCGTAAATACTTATATATATATATAATTTTTAGTTATTATATGAGATTTCGGAAATATAAGTTCACAAAGTGTAGAATATCTCACTACATTACAATATTAATATTTATGGAATCTATATATTTGGGTTCATCAAAAATAAATCTATCTAATATTTTAAACAAAAACGAATATATGTAACTTCAAAATAACTCTTGTTATTGTACCGAAAATTAAAAATCTTGTTACCATTTTTTCAGTTTTTTATCTCTGTGATTGATATGGAGACAAAAATAGGAGATTGATTAGGATTTTCATTCCATATGATAAAAGAAAAAAAAAAATCGGGAAAACAGAGGCATATAATTAAGCAATAATTAATGAAAGTGTGTTAAGTTACTATTTTTAAAGTGTAATTAATGAATTTGGCGGGAAAGATTTTCTAAAAATGAATTAAGTTAATCCTTATTATATATTAATAGATTTTTACTATAAGTTGGATTTAATCTAGACATTGCCACAGGCCGACTTGGCACGTATACCACGAGTACTTTTCCCGGTTCACGTTCACATATATATAATTATTTGAACCGCCAGGCAAGTTCAGGGTCGGCCCGGAACAGTCTGAGGAGAGGCACGCCAAATTTCTGTTTTTTTTTTTAATTTCAGGCCAGGCCATATTGGGACCGTTGATGTACCAAAGGAGCAAAAATCTCGGTTGTCAGACCTTTTTTTACCATTGGAGACCAACGGTCAAATTTTATTTTACTTTTGAAAGACAGTTCCAAGTTCATGTCCAAACTGGCCCGCCTGGAACCTCCAACGGCATATTTTTAAATCTTACCGTTAGATCATCATGACAGTTGAGATCTAACGGCCAGGATTGAACCGACCCATCTGAACGGTCAGGCCACACCCGAACCGGCGGTTCAGTTAATAAAATACAATCCTATAAATAAACTCCAGTTCGTTGAACCCAACGGGAGATATGATAGGGCCGACTATAGCGCGGTGTGCGTAGGTGCCCTCATTCTTATTATTTCCATCCCCTTCATGTATTTCCTTATTGTCCTCAAGGATAAAACTTGGAATTTTGTGGCGGATACCCTGCAAGTTTTTCCAAGTCGCCTCTATCTCCGGCATTTCTTCCCGCTCAACTAGAGCCTCCCAACGAAAAACAGCCACCTCTTTTTATCCTATGATATTCTTTTACTGGACAAATTAGATCAAGTTTGTTAATATGGTTAAACGAAGATGTAACCTTAGAACCCTAATCCATCTTGCTCCTCAAGGACTAACAACCCATGCCTCAATTTGAAGCACATGACCACTCCACATCAAGTCACATAAGGGTATTTCATGTTTTCCACGTGAGAGACCGAGGTCAGCAGGGTATTTTTCTTCGAGGGGCAACAGGATAGTGAAAACTTCTAAATGGTTATAGTCGCAATGAACACAATTGCCCGCATATATATGATTTGTTTCTGGGACATGACCGTCAGTCTGCCACACAGTCGCCATCAATGGAGTCAGTCGTCTCCACCGCTTGAAGTGCTTCTTAGACCCATTTCTTTCAGATTTCGTCGAGACCAAGCCACTTCCCGACTATTGCTTCTGAAATTTTTCATGACCATGTCGCCTCCCAAAATGATCCATCACTCTTTGCGTCTTTATGAGACCAAGCCGCCTCATGACCACCTGCAGGCGTTGGGCCTCGAGTCATCTTTCGATGACCGTAATCCTGGGCAATTACATTCCCGATCATGAAATTTGCCTATGCAAAATCAACACGAATATCTCTACATACTAGCAACTCTACATCAAATAAAGCATCCGCACATAGTATCATTATTCCAAAGCCTGATGAGAATTCTATAATTAACAAAACATTACCATTTCCTTTAATGAACAGGGTGTGGGGAGAAAATTTGTGGCCTAACTTCCCAAATCTTCAATCTACCAGGAATGGCATTGAACATGAACATGTTATCTAGTGGCTTGACATTCACCATAGGAGTGCTCTCTCTTGTTTCATCTCTACAAAATGACCCAAATAGAAGTCATGCGTTTGTTAGTCTCCACTATTGGAGATTTGAGCAGTTAAAGTACATGCGTCAACAATGTTGGGGATTTGAGCAGTCGGGGTACATGTGCCAACGATTTTGGTGCAGAGCTCCAAGTCCCGACCGTTGTCGGTGGCCTCATGAGATTTCAAGCACATCAAAGTTGTCCCCTTCAAACCAGTATAAATTGTCGGGTCCAAGCTCTAATTTTCCCCCTCTTTTCTCGAAATGACTCCAACATATACTACTGGACGCCATCATTTGCATGAAGCTTTGTTGCCCAGACCGCAGAATCCCTAGATTCAGCCGCTGCTCCAACTTGACATAAATGTTTAGAGTAATTTATTTTTGAATCAGCTCTACGATATCATCATTAGATTCGATTCTCATCTTCGTAACTCGAGGAGTTCCTCAAATGTCGCCCACATTATGTAATTTAAATTACAAGAATCAGACATTAATAAAGCATGAGCACGAGAAACAACTTCAGAATACATTTGTTGGCCGCAATTTATTATCATCAACTTTGCAACACCACCAACATAGTTACCCAGAAGTGTAATTTTGAAATGTACGCATACCATAGTGCACGCATACTCTAACACGGTTGCTAACCCTTGAAGTGTAATTTTGAAAGGAAAAAAAAATTAAGTACCAAATAAGTTTGAAAAATGCAGTAGCTATGGATCCTTAAAGCTTGAACAAAAAGAAATGCAGCAGTAAATGATGGAAGAAGAAGAAGAAGAAGAAGAAGAAGAAGAAGAAGAAGAAGAAGAAGAAGAAGAAGAAGAAGAAGAAGAAGAAGAAGAAGAAGAAGAAGAAGAAGAAGAAGAAGAATGGTAGTAAGATTTTGACAAAAATATCCACAATAGCGGATAGTCCTAATTATGCGTCTTTCAATTTGGATATGCGATTCATGAATATGTAATACATTACGCCTAATCATTAATTACACGACATTATAGATTTGTATGTGCGACTCGTTTGCTATGCTGAAAAAAAATAGCATAATCATAAAATATGCGACGTTCGATTTGGATATGCGATACTTTCATGCATATGTTAAATTATACAGTGGATTCAAATATGCGATAATAAAATATATTCGAACATAATTCACATATTTATTAACTATGCGTTCGATTTGGATATGCGAGTCGTAATCTAGGGAACTCGTTTGGCATAACCTTAAATATGCGGCGATCTATCTGGATATGCGACAACTGTATATGTGAAACAATTATTGCAAAATTTTGACTTGAATAAGAATAAATTATGCGATTCATGAATATGCGTTCGATTTGGATATGCGAGTCGTAATTTGTGCGAATTCGTTTGACATAACCTTAAATATGCGGCGATCTATCTGGATATGCGGCAACTGTATATGTGGAACAATTATTACAAAATTTTGATTTGGATAATAATAAATTATGCGATTCATGAATATGCGAACATGTTACACATAATCATTAATTATACGAAGTTATAGATTTGGATATGCGAGTTGAAAACTATGTGAAAATAGTTCGCATAATTCTAAAATATGCGGCAATCAATTTGGATATGCTATAAACTAACATGTGAAACTTTATGCAGTGCATTTTGATATGCGATTAAATAATATGCGTAAGTGTTTCACATACATGGTAACTATACGGTGTATTTGAATATGCAAGTCGTAAAATACGCAAATAAATGCTGCATAATGATAAATATGCGGCTATCAATTTGAATATGCGATTACTATATATGCGAAATAATATCGCTTGACGAAAATTACGCGGTGAATTTAAATATATGATTAACAAATATGCAAATATTTTTCGCATAATTATTAACTATATGTCTGAATTGGTTACGAGTTAGTATATATACAACAAAATTTTACATAATTATTAGTTATGCGGTTCATTTAGATATGTGATTGTTATATCGCATATAATAACGTAAGTTGTGGGATGAAAAAAATAAGTTTTTCATGGGAACAGTGTGTAAAGTATGTGCATGTAAAAGAAGAGAAATGCTACCGTCCCGTTATTGAACTATTCCGTTTGAGTTTGTAACTGTTAGATCATCATGTAACCATTGGGAATAGTTATTCCGACGGTTACAAACTCCGACGGAATAGTTCCATAACGGGACCATAGCATTTCCCGTAAAAGAAATGCACCCTAAATAAAATTATACGCTGCAATCTTAGGTCTGCAAGTTCATCAAAAGAAAAAAGTCGCATACAAGAAGAAAAAGCTACAAGTTCAGAGCCTATACGCATTATTGAGCCCTTATTTTCATAAGTATATACTAGTGATGCATTCACAAATTTGACCTTCTATATATACAAATAAATACTCCAAGTATAAAGATAATAGAAAGCTATATATATAAATACTGGTACACAACATCCTAAACTCTCATTTTGATCTCATAGGCAAAGTTGATATAAATGTGACTTCGGCATCAGGAGAAAAACCAGATCTTCCTTATAAATTTTAACAGCTGCAAAAAACTACTGCCCCTCGATAGCAAGTGGTCTCCTGGTCATGTCACTCGTTTTACCAGCATAGGCAGGGGCCGAAAACGTAATTTCACTCAATCTGAGAACACAATCTTTTTACCGACTCAACATAGGACGTTGATGGATCTCGTTTGCAACAGCCGCCTGCATATTTGTTTTGAGAAACATGAAGTGGAAAAAAAAAAAGAAAAAAAAAAGAAAAATTGTAATCGATCTAATTTACGAATTACGGTGGTGGAAAGAAATAAATAATGTTGCAAAAATATAGACACGAGTAATACGATTAAGCAAGGAAAACGAGCACTTGAAACATTTAGGGGGTGATTGTTTATAGTTTGAACAGTAAAAAAACCAATCAAAACTCAAATTTAACTCAACTTTAACTCAACTTCATTATCTCTTATATTATTAATATAATTAAATAATATCCACCAATCATTTTTACACATCACATCAACTTTAATTCACTATTCATCCACTCACATAATTTTAACTAACCATCACTTCCAATCATTTTTTCCTACTTTTACATCAAATCAACTTTAATTATTTTAATTTAAATATTATTTTAATATATCCACTAACAACTAACCATACCACTTTTTTTCAAAACTATCTATAGTTAAAAACAAACCAAATAAAAACTAGTTGAATCCATAAACAATCACCCCTTTAAGGTGGGGCTTACAAATGTGAAATATTAAGGGATTCATTTCGAGTGTATTCGTTTGCCTTGATGAATTGTACTTTCATCAAGGCGTAAATAGAACATGCTAAGTCGTCTAGTTAATAATAAAGCATGTTTCATGCATGCATAACTAAAACATGTTTAGTCGTCTAGTTAATGTTAGTGCATTATTGTTTATTGATCTTTCACACATATAAAAGTGTACCTTCACTTTTTCACCAACCTCTGAGCATTTGCAGCCACTCTGGCAATTGATTTTGTCTCCAGGTTCTTTAGGAACTGCTTCGAGTTTGTTTGGTTAGATATTATAAAATAGAACAGATTTACATAAAGTAGCCACAAGAAGAAGGGTATGACTACCCGAATACCTCTTTCCGTTTTTCAGATTTTTCATCAATTTTCAAGCCAGTACTTGGTGAGGGCACAATCGTATTCTTCCTACCCAGACCCGAGCTTTTGTGTGATCTGGTTATTAGCTTAAAGAAACTCAGAACTCGATCATAGAAATTTATATAAGCCAAAAACTCCATATGCAACAAATATTCTATTGAAAATAGTAAAAGCTATAATATACTTTACGCCTTTTTTTACCTTCCAAATGAGGAATTTAATAGAACAGATATCATTAAAATCGTATCTTAAATACTACAAGAAAGAATTTAATCGAAGGATTGTGTATAAAGAAAATACAGGATCGAAGCATGTATTTTACAGAAAATTAGTACTCATACATTAAGTTTAAGCCATATAATCTAATAACTCAATTCTTTCTTTCTTTCATTCTTTCTTTCTTTCTTTTTTCCACTCTTTTTTTTTTTTGCTTCTTTTATTGCATTCTCTACCATACAGAATCGACAGCTTCAGATCAGAGTCAAGGCGGGCTTTAACATCTATAGCCCATTAAAATAATAATGATTAAGAAATAGACTTTATGCAGAACTATATTTTCCTGATTTATAGTATAAGAGATTCTAGGACATGAACGGCAACTTTAATCGCATGAAACATCTTTACAATTGCAGAGATCATCGAAGCATTTCATCCTGAAGAAGCTGCTTCACTGTGAAACTTAAAGGACATTTCGTAGCAACATTTTCCCAAAAGAGCATATTTGGAAACAGTTTTAGCAATATTACAAAAAATAAATCTTAGCCAGATCATTGATTAAAGAAAGGGTTTCAAAATCTTACCCAGAGGGCAGAGGATTTGATTTAGATCCTGGATGACTCTTTGGGGTAGTTGTCTTCTCAGTGTCCTTCCTAAATCTGCATTGCAAATTAGTAACTAGTTTTACATTCAGAGCTAAGATTGTGAAAATTTAACATACGATTTTAATATAGGATTCGATTTATAAATAGATTCATAAATCACCAAGTGTAAAGATATACACATTTTTGGTTTGTTTCCTAAAACAAACTACTCCAACTATCAAAAACAAAAACCTGATCACAGATTACAAGACCTAATTATCAGATTTCAGAAACACAAAACTATATTAAGAAGTATGTAGTCTGGAAAATAACAAGCATGAAGCACCTTTCATATTACTATATTTTAGAAAGAAAAAAAAAAAAAAAAGATGCTCATGGAGACTAGCTACTACCATTCAAAGAATTATAACTGTATATGGCTTTGTTCCTAGTTATTCTAATGGAGGATCCAAAACGGACTGAGCAATCAAATGATAAAACTTGCAAACCATTTTGAAACGATTAACAAAAGAATTTTACCCGATATTCCCCTTTGTTGGAGTGCGAAAACTCGTGACCTTTGGCTCCAATACAGCCGAAGAAGAAACCTGTTCATAGTCTTATCAATATCAGAACTTTATGCACGCTCCTTATGGAATAGAAAGTACAAATAGCACCAAACAGAAAAAAAGAAAAAAAAAATGAACTCAACATATTAAGCTGCATACATTCTTCACCGAACTTGGTTTCTTATCAGCCATTAATGATCCATTAGCACGATTCTGAAAAGTCTTGAAAGCCCGCTTTACGATATCCTTATCTCCCATCCTCTCCATTATCAAAGAATTTCTCGTCATAGGGAGCCCTCCTAAAGAACTTGTGGGACCTAAACTAAGTGACATGTGCAATGATGTGGGTGTAATTTTTTTGCCTTTCTCAACCAAAAAGTCATTGCTTTTCGGGATTGGGGACCCATTTGTCTTCTTGTTTGAAGACTGAGAGGCTTGTTTAAGTGTTGTTGACATCAATGTTGGCTTTGAATACCGAGAAGCTGCTGCTTGCAATGGTTTTGTCAATGGCGATACAACTTTTTTCTTTGCCACAGCTGGAGTTTTATCCTTATTGGTTGGGGTTGTTACCTATACACCACAAAACAAATAGCTCAAGACACAAAAACCCAAGTTAAATAAATTTGATAAATATTATCACCTTCACAAAAAGTTTCCAGTTTTCACCTTTCGAGTTATGGTACGTGGGCTTGACTTGGAATTTTCCTTTTTCAGTACACTTGTTTGTTGTTCTCTGATACTTTTCTTAGCGGGACGTTTTGCCACTACACCTTGAGAGTCCTTCGGAGTAGTCTCTGGTTCAACAACTGATACAGAATCTTTTTCGACTTCGACTAATTTAGACTCATCCACATCATTGACATTCGTTTCGTGACCAACTTCCTCGACTTTCACGCTTTCACACTCCACAACAGCAATAATATCCTTTTTCTCCTCGTGTGAATTAACCTCATTCATTAAACTATTCATATAATAATTTCTAGACTCATCTCTCTCAGACAATCTATCACTATTTTCATCTTTGTTCACATTTAAAATGGAAGCATTTGGCTCTGCAGTCGCACATTCTTCGGCTAATTTCTCACCATTGGACAAACCATGACAACTATCAGGCTCAGATGAATTTTCAAAACTGTCTTCCTTGTTTAATGTCCGAACAATGGGACCAGCTGATTGTTCCTGCTCCATTTCCTCGGCTTTTTTAGCTGCAATCTTCTTGTAGTGTGCTTCAAAATATGCCTTCTTTTGGGCAACTGATCCCGGTGTAGATAAACTGCCCACTTCCTCTAAGTATTTATTTGGTGAAAAAGAGGACCATTTTTCCCAAGAAAGCTCATCATTTTCAAATCTACCGAAAGAAACTGAAACATCCAGTCGGGAGGTGGACTTTACAGACTCATCCATCTGTTTTCATAACATGAGATCTTTAACTCCAATAAGAATTTGAATCAAAATAAAAAATACTGTAATACACAATGCAAATGAGGCAAAGGTATGTAATCTAATAAAACTTCAAGTACCTATAATGGCATTGAAAAAAAAAAGGAAGAATACAGAAAGACCATTGAAAATAAAAATTCCATTAGTGCAAGATGCCTAAAACCAAAGAAAAGAAAAATATAATCTCTCTCTCTCTCTCTCTCTCTCTCTCTCTCTCTCTCTCTCTCTCTCTCTCTCTCACACACACACACACACACACACAGCAGAGAGGAAAACACACAGAAGGAGAGAAAGGGAGAGAATGAAGGAAACTAGAACCAATCCATGTGCTGTGTTAAGGTAAATTGTCTGTTCACTTCTTCTAGAAAATCCTAAACCTAAACAGCTTAATCAGCACAACAACAACAAGAGCACAGAAACACAAAACAACAAGCAGATAACCAAAAAGGCAAACATCATACACAGATCAAACACTTAACCCCACAACCAGTACAGTTCACAGTGTGAGCAAAAAAAGTTCAAAAAAA
>CACSLK010028053.1:4583010-4617987 GCA_902706635.1 Striga hermonthica | reverse complement strand
CTTCAATTTATTATTTAATAAAATATTCCAACATCATTTTTTTTTTGCATTTTATTTATTTAGCATTAGACCAATTTTGTAGACTTCAATTTACTATTTAATAAAATTTTCCAACATCATTTTTTTTTTTTTTACAATTTATTCATTTAGCATTAGACCAATTATCAGTTAAAACTATAGATCTTCAATGTATTCACTTTTTCAAAAGGAAAATTTTGATTGCCACAAAGTCTTTACAATAATAAAAATAAAAAATTATATGGACCCATTGGATGGTTTTTTATGGAGTCATCCACCACTTAATGTATTGACACATGTCCAAAGTGTATTTATTGTAGGACACATGTCAATACATTATTGGTGAATAAGTGTGGATGACGTAAGTCGAGCCATCTGATGGTTTCATAGCAAAACTGTAATAAAAATTGCCAATATGATAGAGCCTTGATGTTACAGACCTAACTTTGAGGGTCGGCTTGGCATGTTACCCTTAGTATGCCAAGGTAAGACAGGCGTCGATAAACTGTGTGCTCGGCGTAAAAAAGGAGGAATGCTTAAAAGTCTAAGAGGTTACGGGCTATCTTGAGGAAGACTCGAGTTGTAGGGCCAAAGTTGGCATGTTGGGTTGAATGGAGGTTCCGTCGAGCATTCCAATGATCAATGAACACTTGTGCAATATACCCTGTATTTCAACGTCTAGTGGGTATATTTTGGGGGAGGTAGTGTCTCAAAAGGGTTAGAGCTAGGCCATGTGACAAGCTCGTGAGGGAGTCTTGGGCCTAGTGTGGGGCCCAACCAGCTCCCCCAGTCGGCTCGTATATCGGTCAACTCGTGAAAAAAGGGCAAGGATAAGTTGAGAGCTCGATTCGATTGGACGAGGGCTTGTCGTAGGGCTATGCATGCCTTGCGGGCACATGTGGGCTTGACTCGGAGAATGCTATTGTGCGTGCGAGGTGGTGCGCACGTTTGTGGGATCGGATGACAGTCACCCGTGGGCTTGAAGGGTCGGACATAGGATGGTTCGGAGCCAAGAGGGATCCGGGCGATGCATTTTGATGGGCGCTTGCGAGTGTTGGTGCGGCGTCTAAGCTATTGGTGGGAACAATTGGGATTTTCAACACGCGTGTGAATTGCATGTGGACTATGCTATTACTTGGTCTGGTGTGTCCTAAGCATGGACTTATCCCTTTGAGATGGCGCAGTCGAGTGGGATCAAATGAGACCAAACGGGCAACACGTGGCTAGACAGTTTCTAAGGACACGTGGCGCGAGACAGATATTGACCCTTGAGTTCGGCAACCGTTTGGGAGAGATGTTGGCTTGCTGAGTAGGCATCAGGATGGATCGATTTGTGGGAAACCACCCGGGCAGTTGCTAGTCGGTTACACCCAACAACTAGGTTGAGGGTTACGAGCCTGAGGCCTTTAAATAGGCCGACGTGAGCATTTGTGCGGGATAACTAACCAAATAACTAAGCAATTGTGATCGAGAGTGAGAACACAAAACACACTCTAAAAGAATTAGTAAAGAACAAACTCATTGACTGAGAGGACTTAAACACGAAGGTATATGGATCACATGTTCCCATTGTGTTCCATCAGAACACATATCCTCATTTAGATTCAAATATTTTTAAATCATTTTTTATTGTTTCCTTCTAAGTTTTCATAGGTCTACCCCTCTCTTTTAATTTGCGTTCTTAATTCTAATGTTTCAACCCTTCTCACTGGGGCCTCGAAGTCTTTCCTACGCACATGCCCAAAAAAAAAAAAAAACAACATATGCTCCTTTGCTGTCTCATATCAATTTTCTCGTCCCCGTCTCTTTCTGTCAAAATGGGAACCTCTTCTTTTCAGATTGAAAAGTCGTCGTTGGCGTCTGGGTTAGCATTAGTGGTTCCAACAAAAGTTTTAGCGCACCACTTTCTAGATCCAATCCAATGGACTTCCTCTTCTTCCCAGATTGAAGTTTTTCTTGCACAAGCTTTCGGTGACCTTTCTCGAGGTAGAAGGAGAACACCTCTCGATATGAAATGCTCTAAAAGATGCAACAAATAGACCACATTCGTTGCAGTAAAAAGTAAAAAAATTCTATTTTTAGATTACGTATACCAAACATACACTTAACAATACATAAACAATCATATACCACCAAAAATCTACCCCTTTCACCACCACCGTCGTCCCCATCATCCTCGCAACCCCACCTCCTCGTCCTCGACGAAAACATTGGAGACATTAGCTTGAGACAGTTGTTCCAATTGGCCCTCGTCTCGTGTTATAGTTCTCCGAAGGGCAGTAGAACTTCATCATCATCTTCGTCGACGCCCAGCCCAAATGGAGCTGCAACCCCCAATCCGCTATCGCTTGCACCGCCTCTGCCTCCATCGGCGACGTGTGCCGCCTTTTGGAGGACTCATGATCCTTGGATTCCCCACGCATGCGTTCAGGTATCTCAGTGGGCCTTCCAGTGCTCCCGCCTCCGTCAAACTCGTCGGCTGCAAGAGTGCAAGAAAAACGCAAACCTGAACCGGCTCAAGTCCTACTTCCACCTGCCCGACTACCACGACCCTTGCCCCTCCACCAACCTCTCCGACTTCGTTGACGGCCTGGAGTCTGTCGTCCGCTCCTACCAGCTCAAGTTCATACAACATATATAGAAGAGAGAGAAGGAAGAGATGATTTTTAAGGTAAATCCCTTCGTTTATGGAAATTAAAGAACCTGCACGTTTTTTTAGTAAACTGATTTGACATATTCATAATTTGGTATAGAATCAGTAATATTCTAATAAATAATTGAGCAGTATTTGTGCAATATATTTTAAACAATAGAGCATGTTTGTACATGAGTAATTCAATGATAAAAGAATCAATATTTTCAATAAAGTAAGCTCAAATTAGTTCAACGCTAATAGAAGTCACTCTTTTCAAAAGCTCAGGTACGTTCCTTTCATTTGGTGTTCTAGGCAAAATTTGTGTTATCTTGGGCGATGAAATATTTTGGACATATAATGTATGATTATTGGAGTTATGTTATTTTGTACATATAAGATAGAGATAATTATGCCTACCACGATCTCACAGACATTTATTTGCACTCTTACGAGTCAATAAAAAATATTAACAAATGTACAAAATCTTGTATTTTTAATTGCAACTTTTACTTTTTCTTTATCTTACTTCCCGTCATTTTTTCTTTCTTCTTCTTTATCGATCCCCAATTTTCTCCCAGCCCTCAATTTTATAAATTTCATTTAAATTGTCTTCTCTTTGAGTTTGCAAGCCTCCAGACCCACTATTGGCGGCGGTTGGAGAGGGCTGACGGACGATTAATTGACGGTTGTCTCGTCGGCTATGGTAGCGTCGGTCCGAGCTTTGCGGTGGCAGTTGTGCGATGCGGTCTCGGATCACTGCGGCTGCGTGTGGAGGATTAGGTTTCTCGCACGATCGGTGGCTCGGTCGGGGCAGACAAGCGACTTTGGATCTAAAAGCGATGCGGGCGGATTTTTTGGCGCAGTTGACGGAAACTCGGAGAATTCCTGTCGTCGAGGATGCCCTCGTCTTCATTGAAGTGGTCAGGATCGGTGGGTTATCGACGGAGGCCATCGGAGAATTTGGTGGTTAGATTTTAGTTCAGTGGAGGACCAGACCTAGTTCGAACGTGACACCTTATCACTCACCTCCTCCTCTATGGCTCTCTCAAAACAAACAGTGTTGGTGATGTTCTAGAATGTTGAAAACAAATACAAACGAGTTTGTGTTAATACTTGATCGCCTTTACGAAGACTTAGTCCGAATAAGTTAATTTATCAGTATCTTGAGTTTCATCAACGTCATCATGCAATCCGACTCCAATAAACAATCGCGAGTAATATCGTCATTCTTTTTGCAAGTGGCCTAAAGTATATATGTAGTATATGTATACCTTTTTTGTTGTTGTATAGTTGCAGGTATATATGTAGTATGAAATATTTGAATTGAAAATCATAAGGATCGGTATGGTCCTAAGTATATATGTTGTATAATTTTCGTATATATACTGTTTTTTTTTTTTTTTCTGCACGGGCTAAGTCTGGGTGAAAGATTTGAATTAAAAATTATAAGGATCGGTAGGATCCTAGGTATATATATTGTGCATTTTTTGTGTATATTGTTTATTGTTTTTAAAACGTTCTTATAAGGTATGTTTGTAGTACATATTTTGTAGAAAAATGCTCACCTACTCACGGTGGGCACATGTTAATATGCCCACCGCGTAGGTGGCATGCACTCATTGGTGATGTATTAACATCACCAATGAGTGCATGCCACCTACGCGGTGGGCATATTAACATGTGCCCACCGTGAGTAGGGGAGCATTTTACATATTTTGTATATATGTAGTATATATATCTGAAAATAATTATTCTGTTAGTGGATACGACCGAAAATATCAAAAAGATGTAACCAATCAAATTCCCTATTTTTCGCGGTCTAATCTACAAGAAATCAGACACTGTTTCTTACCACGTGAGAGAAAAATCTTACATAAATTAGTTTAATTTCAAGATATATGCAAATAATTGCACATTTTTTGCTTCACCACAATTAATTGCACTTCAATCGGTATTCATGCAAATAAAATATCTCCTTTTGTATAGATGCAATATCTTTAAATTCATGTGGTAAAGAAAAGAAAAATCGCCTATAACATATGATCATAGGAGCTATGAATTTAAGCGCGCCTTATGAATATTAGCGGTTTTGCTATGAAGCCAACAGTTGGCTTCATAGTGGAGCCAACTTTCTATATACAACAAGTAAACCTATCATATTATCTGATTACTTAAATAACACTAATATAATTTTATTAATATGATAAGTTTATTTATTGTATATAGAAGGTTGGCTCCACTATGGAGCCAACTGTTGACTTCATAGCAAAACCGATTAGCGAGTATTAGATGTTGCTATAAAGAAGTATACAGTTTGAACAGTTGCCGGTTTTAAATTTATTGAAGCAAGCTTCAACGATAATATTGAAATTTGAAAGTAAACAAGATGCAGTTGGGAATGAGAAGTCAGTAATATTGAAATTTGAAAGTAGACAAGCAGATGGGAATGAGAAGTCTAAGAATAGCTTATAGATAATGATAAATTTGATGATTAGCAGCTTTTAGCTCCCGAGAATGTATCCGGACTGATCGTATACAAGTCGAGCATCAATAACGTCCAAATTTTAGTTATAATGTCACGTCTGTTAGTCTAAAGCATTGGCCTTGTTTTTCAACATCACGTTTTTTGTCCGTGAATATTGGTGAATTGATAAGAATAATTAAATTCAGTGCAAAAGAGACCAAATGGAGTGTGGACAATTTTTTACAATCTGGCCAGTGACATGTAACCTAAAAACTTTCATCCTTTTCAATCTGAATAAACCAATACGTTCAAAAAGTACAGGACCAATCACAACCTACTCCAAATTCATTTTAACATTTTGTGTACAGAAATAAAAGCAACAGCCAAAAGAGAATTTGATCTTACGCCCGCAAACGGAGGAAATGGTAAGAAGGAAGTGCAAAATCAAAACCGAGGAAGCGTTTGGCAGCAACTCTTATTAGTCTTGACGAGCGTTTGTTTGAAAACTGGATTATTGATTTCTCGACTCATGGATTTCTCGACTCACGGAAGCACAGTTCTCAACTCTTTTCTGTCGGCACCAAATGACTGCACCAGAAAATACAAGTAATTACTAATAATGTGAGAGTTTGTATCTGGAAATATAGTATAGGTTCTAGAGTTTAAAAAGTTCCAGCACAAACTCAATAGTTACCTATAATATTACCCAATAATCATCAAATTATACACAAATGGAGAAATTGTTTCGGTGGTGTGGGTGTGTGCAGAGAGAATCAAAAGAACACAGCAAGCACTAAGGTACAAGACATGGATTGGAGAGATTTGGTTCATGTAATAATACCATCAGACTACAAGGTTTTTGGCATAGTTTATTTGAAAGATCATATATGATTATGTGTCAGATATTGACAAAATGTTTCAAGAGCTTCACAACGGTAGATCATATTCTGATAATAAATTATTTAAGCGTTTCAATAAAATAGGATGCCGGAGCTTTTAAGATTATAGTAATGGCAATTCTTTATTAAAAATTGTCAAAATAATTGGAAATAATTAAAGAACATCTTATCTGAAAATAAACACCAAATCATCTTATAGACACTTAGTCCAAGGCCCTCACATGAGATGAAAAATATGAGTAAAACAACCAATTTGCAATCAGAGCTACATGCTGCAATTCTGCCCATCTGAATTTATTTCATCCAAGCAATGATATGACAAGTAACAAAAAACTCGTCCAATGAGGAGGTGCCAACTAAGCAAACGTTGTTTCATCATGCCACAATAATATTAATTATTATAATAACTAGTACACTTATATGTACGATGCACGTATTTATAATACAAATAAAAAAGACAATAGATTATTTAAAATTATTATGTTTATTTATTTTGTTTTGTCATGACATATTCATATTATTTTAGGGTTTACAGAACTTTAAGAAATTTTTAGTTGTAAAACTTAATGTTATGAATATTTTGATTTTTATTGTTGACATAGAAGTTCGACGAAACCCTTATGAAAAATACTGTGATTTTTTCTCTGAGTCAATAATTCCATAGTGACTTGACAGACCACCCGTCAATTTATTCTTTTCAGGTCATGTACTTTATGATTCAAACAAATAATTCAAAACTTCAAACCTATATAGAAAAAGTATTATTTTATCATAATTTTTTTACTTAATATATAATTATAATATGAAGGCACATTTAGGTAGGGGTAGCAAACCGTGCATCGTGTCGTGTTTGTGTTTCATTATTACATTTTCGTGTTACTTTATTTGATCATAAGTATGATCCTAAATCTAAATTTAACTTAATTTTTATTTCTTGCTTTTAGTATTGTGTTTCGTGTCGTATCATGCCCATCGTGTTATTTGTCTCCATTCGTGTCGATTATGTGTTTCGTGTCACCCATTGTCAACTCTACATTTAGGGCCTTTATTATTTTTAAATTGATATTCATCGATAATTTCTAATTCATTTTATATCAAGAAATAATTAATTTTTTATATGAATGTTGGTGTCAAATCAAAAACCACTGATAGAATATTTATTTGATATATTATTATGTAAAACCAGTAACTAAAATAAATATTATTAAATTTTTGTTTAAAAATCTAAGGTTGATGGTATAATCTAAAATAGTAACATTGACTTTGTAAATTACAAAAAGGTTGACTTACTATTAAAGGAAATATAATAAAAATTACTTTAGTATTTATTAAATAAAAAATAAAATCAAATTATATCGTGCATAGCACGACTTATATATAAATAAAGTTTTTATCAATTTTAAAAATTATTTTGTGATAGTTATCGCAATATTCGACTTTTCATTTTAATTACGAATTACTACAATTTGTTATTTTTTTTTTTAACCAACATACAACATGTTTTCCAAAAATGTCTATTAAATATATTCTGTTTTTAGAAAATGTTATTTGAATATACACGATAAAACTGCAAATATAATTACAAAATACAAATTGAATATGGAAATTTTATGTTACAATAAAATCTTATTTATCAACACTAATAACAAATCACAAGGTGATTTCTTTCTTATTCATTTGCTAACCAACCATATACCAAAATATTTTTATCGTATCTTTAAAAAATCTCTTAATTAGTTTAGAATATTTTTTGATTTATCAATAACTCAACCGTTTCAGTTTTTCAAAGATTATAAACCCAATTTTCTAAAATATCAAAAGAAATTTAACTATTTATCTTGAATAACAAACTCAATCTTTATCCTTAATAACAAATCAAGCGTTTTCCATTTTTGTTGGGTATTCAACCATATGTGACCAAAATGTGTAAGAACATTACAAAATATAAGTACAAATAAATTTAAAAAATCATTTGCAAAAATCTTATTAATATAAGTACGACAGTACTATAATACAATTGATATCTCAACATTCATAACAAATCCCTACGATTTTCTAATCATTTTGTAAAGAGTCATATACAAAAATCATTTTTTCAAGGAGTTCAAAATATCCCTTGATTTTAGTAACAACTTTTAAAAAATCATATTGCAATTCACAATATCATAACAATCTCATATAAGTTGATAGATTAGAAAAAGAAAATTATAATATTTATTATATTATAAATAACAAAAGATAAATAAAATAATATTGATGTAATTAAAATTTAATATTTTTTTAACTTCAAAATAATATATATTACAATCTTTTTCAATCAATAGTTGGTTATAATATTTGTCACAATTTTTCAACTTTAGCCTAACTTATTTAGAAATCGAAATAATATATTGCAGCAAATTATGAGTAAGAGAAGATAAAGCGAGAGAAAGATTATGCGAGTATTATTTATTGATAATATTTGAGTATGTTAAATTTTCATTATTATCCATAAGTTGTATACAATTATTTTATAATGAGTGAAATGAACATATAAATCATATATTAAATTATTATATATAATAAAATAAAAAAATAATAATTAGTCAAAATTATTTTTATATTAATCAATATTTATTCGTTGTTTTCATACATGCCAATTTGTAATTATTGCCCCCCGCGACGCGCTACGTACTAGTGGATATGAATACACAATTAAAATTTAAAAGAAAAAGTTAACAAAAATAGTATAAGATATTTAACTCAAAAAGATTTAGAATCTATTAATATATAATAAGGATTAACATAATTCACTTTTAGTAATCTTTTCCCACCCAATTCATTAATTATAGCCTAAAAATAGTAACTAACAAACTTTCATTAATCATTGCCTAATTATATTAGATATGTTTTTTCGATTTTTGTTTCCTTTTGTGATATGGAATGAAAATCCAAAACAATATCTTTTTTTTGTAGGTCCATATCATATGGAATTTAGAATCTCTTGCCTTACAATATTCAATTAGAAAATATATTATTCATTTAATACTTTGATATCTTTATGTAAAGGAAACAAAGTTATTATTTAAATCAGTTGATTATCACACAGTAGAAATATTTAATACTTCGGTTTGTGTTTGTTTTTGTAAAATTTTTGGTTTGTTTTAATTACGTTGATAGTGGTTTTGTAGGCAAAGATTATGTAAATAATTATATGTAGCGGATTTTGGAACTCTTATTTATCAAGAATTTTTTTTTTATTTTAACAGATTTATTAGAATCATTGATTTGGATTAGCATATATATTACATACACACACAAAAAAAAAAATTATAGTAATATTTAAATTTACATGGCTTCAATTTTGGAATTCTCATTTGTGAGGATTCTTTTTTATTTTATCATATTTATTAGAACCAACAATTACAAAATATAAATCTATGTTCATATCTAAATATATTTATATTAATATTTAAATATATTTTTCATTGTAGCAGATTTTGAGAATGAACGATTTTATATGAGATATACAAATATTATTTTTTTTTAAGATATACACCAATTCCCTTTATTGGTATTCTTTTTGTCAATTGTTTTTAAAAAGAAAATTTTCAAAATTTTGTATAGTAAATCAATTTTTTGTTTTTGTATACACAAAATATAAATTTATTGCAAAATATCTCTCTCTCTCTCTCTCTCTCTCTCTCTCTCTCTATATATATATATATATATATATATTTACTACCTAAAAAGTTGTCACACATATAATAGGAAAGCTGTCCAATTAAAAAATTGTTCAGTTTGAAAATATATAACAAATTATCACACATTCAATTAAAAATTGTTCGGCTTGAAAAAATTAGCCTGAAGCAATTTCCAATCACTAATGTTTTATATTTTATATCTACTATATATAATATCTCTCATAAAATTAGTGTGATGTAGTATTTAATGTTTTGTTTTATTCATATATAATTTTGTAGATATACATACACCAATTCATTTGTCCAACTGTTGTATAAATTATCATATTATAAATAGATCCATCTTAGACTTCCACTTAAGTTCCAGAGGCACCAGTTCCTTCTGATTTTGGGATTCCGTTTAACAGTCATTGTCAGTCTTTTTGTATAAAAATATAGAAATATTAGTGAATATTATATAGCTAATCAAGTATAATTTATATTAAACTAACAGCTCATTGTCTGACTGCGTACTTAGGACTTCATTTAAATGCTAGAGCACCAGTTAGTTCAAATCTTAGGGTTTCAATTAAGATCAATGTCAGTCTTTATGTGCGTTGGCATATTATTAAAAAAATCGGTTCTTAGCAACGACCGATTATATGTTATTTTTACGTGTAAATAATAGATAAGAGATGTGCATTGATATGTTATTAAAAAAAAAATTTTTGATCACGACCAATTGTATGTTGTTACACGTGTAATAATAGGTCAAGAAGAGTCAAGATCAACATTTATTGTACATTGGCATGTTAAGTAATATATCAAGAAGAATCAAAGTCAACATTTATTATACGTTGGCATATTTTTAAAGAAATCGATTTTTAGTCACGAACAATTATGTTGTTTGTTTCGCGTGTACGTAATATAAAGTGTTGAAAATATTAGTTTGTGGAGACGACGAGTTGCTCAGTTATTGAACAAATAATGTTGTGTACAAGAAAATTTAAATAATATATTTTTTTGCATGAGGAACATTTTATGGTTTGATAATTTTTCTACGAATTATCACTCTTTTATTTATTAATACATTTTAATTTTTAATATTCTCTAAATTAAATACAGCCCGTGCATCGCACGGGTTACATACTAGTGGTGAGAATCATGAATGAGATATATAATTTTAGTTAATATGAGCAGATATATTTATACACCTTCAAAGTTAAAAAGGGTAAAAAAAAGGATATAATAATAATAATATGCATAAAGAGAGGAAAAATGACTTCGAAATACGGAATGTCTCATTCCCATGACATATATAGTAGGAGAAACAAGGCAAGTTGAATATTAATTATACAAGCAAGTCACGTAATATACCTTTTTTCTTCTTTGGTTGATGGCAAATTAGGACTTTTTTTTAACTCAAATCTAATACAAATTTAACTGAACCCTTCTCAATACTATCAATATAATTAAATAATAAAAATCAATCATTCTCACACATTACATCAACTTTAATTCATTATTCATACACTCACATAATTTTAACTACCCATCACTTCCAATCACCTCACTCTTACTTTTACATCTAGCTAAAAATCTCTCTCAAACCTAACTCAACCAATATTTTCAAAATTAACTCTGGTACCCAAAAAATCTAATCAAAACTCAAATAATTTGTATCCAAGCACAATTATTTTTCGCATTTTATTGATATTAACTAGTTCATTGTGGGCCTTACTCATCATCGTTCTCTACTTCAAGGACATTCTTCATTTTAATTAACAGAGATTGTTAGAAAATACGATCGGACCAGTCACAACGTAATTGTGTTATTAGGGTGCTTGTCCCAAGCCTAGGCTAAACTAGAGATGGCCAAGTCGTCCAGATACAAATGTCGGCATTTAAACTTGGACCTAAGTAAACGTATGAAGATAACCTATTGTTGTCCGAGTACACCTGAAGCCTAAATGAAACGGAATAGGTACCTCAGCTCCCAAGCCTTTGACGTATACGTTGGTAAAAAGTTCTGACGAATCAGGGAAAGGACTCTCCTGCAAACAAGATTTATTCAAAAGTCGTTAATGAGAGCTGAATTTCATGCGTGCTCAATCCACTTTAATCAGACATCAAACTGTGAAAATTCTAACCTTAGCATTTGCAATAGCATCATCTACCTCTTTTCTTATTTCTTTCTCAGTATCCTGAAGCATAGAACAGTACAAAATCTTATCATCAGCTCATTCCTCAACTAAGAAAAAAAAAAAAATGAGGTTTTGCCAAACTATTCATTCAATACTACATACTTACATAAAAAAAAAAAAAAAAAAAAAAAGAGCATGCTATATTATTACCTTTAGTTCTTTTTCAGTAGCTAGATCATGATGTAGTATCAGCTTTCTGATTCTCTCAATTGGATCACGCTCCTGTTGGAAAAGCAAATTAAAAAACGCACATGATAAGAATTCAAGTAATTAATCATTATCATGAGAGAATATTTTACATATGTCACCTGTCTAATACCGCTAATCTCATCACGTGTACGATATGTGCTTCCAGGATCCGACATGGAGTGTCCATGATACCTGTAAGTATCCATTTCAAGGATCTGAACGGAAACAAGGATCCAAGGCAGACTAATTAGTGTTCTTAAGATTGGAGTTCTTGAACAGGGTGCTTAGATGGGATTCACAGGATGGTTCACTGATAACCACATGAGTGGTATGCCACCGCTTTTAATATGTGAACACTTGCTCCATTTTTTATATTAACGGATTTACCTATCTGGGGGAAAGTACAGTTATAATTAGTGCTTATAATTAGTGCTGTAAACGAACCGAACCGAACCGAACTGAACCGAGCTTGGGCTGTTCGAGCTTGTGTTCGTTTAAGTTCGAACACTGTTCGTGTTCGTTCGTTTATTTTTCGAGCAAAAAATTGTGTTCGAGCTCGTTCGTTTAATTGTTTGTCAAAGTTCGAGTTCGTTCGTGTTCGAATAATTTAATACATAAACTTTTTAAATATGTTTGATTAACTCGAAATTTGTTCGCCCGAACTCGTTCGAAATCGAAAATAAAATAATACAATAAAAATATTTTTATAATTTGATTTTTTATTAAAAATACTATGTAAATATATAAAAAATAAAAGGAATTATAGTAAATTTTATATTTTTATTAGAAATATTATCTAAATATATAAAAAATAAAATAGAATTATATTAAATTAATGTTCGCGAACATAATCGAACGTTCACGAACGAGCTCGTGTTCGTTCGATTATTAAACGAGCCTAATTTTCTGTTTGAACTCGGCTCGATTAACTAACGAACGAGCTTTTGTCGAACACGAACGAGCTTGAACGAGCTTTTGTTCGCGAACTTTCGGTTCGTTTACAGCTCTAGCTATAATCTCACTAGTGACAAACAATCACATTTCAATAGGATCCGACAATATTAGAATGGGTCGTGCATGAGATTAAATGATCCATCTATGTGAATAATTCTGGGCATCTAGAAAAGTAGATCAATGAGTACTCAGTCTCAGTTCCTAGCAATTAATAACGAATTTGAGCTTAATGGAGTCCTGCAGTCGGTGGTCAGATCTCTTACAGTTTTAGGTAGATTTGACCATCTTCAGAAAGCCTTTACGTGCCTATTTTATAACAGTTTCATTTACTCTGATACGCTTAGTGACTATCAAATATTGCAAATAATATTTGACATGATGGTGCATGTAGACGTGGCCATATCCCCTGTTCCGGGCCGACTTTTGAGGGCTCTAAAGCGGCCCAATAATATATATGGGCCGGTTCAGTGAACCGGCGGTTTTGGGCCGAACCGGTTCATTAAGAAATAATAAAAAAATTCACCAAAAAAATTCTAACCGAGCTGCCAGTTAACTGGAACTGGAACCGCTGGTTCAATTTTGTAAATGATTGAACCTGAACCGGCCCGGTAAAACCTCGAGCCGGTTCAAGGCTTGTTGACCACGGGCTTGACCGGGTCGGTTCGGCCCTTGGCCATGACTAAGTGCATGCAATCTCCTAAATTTCAAGTTAAAGGTAGCTGGTTCAAAAATTTAGATGGATATCGCAAATAAGAACTTCCATCACTGGCGACAGTCTTTCACTGGATATATATATTTAATATATATATTAAATAAAATATTTAATATATATATTTAATAAATATATATATATATTAAATAAAATATTAATTATAAAATTAACCTTAAATCTTAAATTCTTTTTTTTTTTTTATTCTTTACACAAGGACTTCCATCACTGCCCAAGATTGCATGTTGTTTGCGGATGACATAGTGTTAGTAGATGAGACGAGAGAGGGGGTAAATGCTAAGTTAGAATCTTGGAGACTCGAAACACCAGGAAATAAAATATAGGAATACTCAATATTTGATTAGTCCATTATATCATTTTTAAGTTTATATTGCTTACTAAATATTATTAATATATAATATATAAATATATTTTAGAAATTATAGCTATTATTAGTTTTATGTATATGCATTGTTTTAGCAGTTCAATAAACATTTTTAAGAAAATGATAAAAAAGAAGATATAGCTAGAATTCGAATTAGTATATGTTAAGACTACTATTATAAAATTAAATTCCGCAATCCGCACTCATATTTGTATACAAATATCAAAAAGAATACGAACTCAAACATTACTCGCACATATTTGAGTTGAACATCTAAATATTGATTTAATTCAGTTCGTTTTCCCCTACACACCAAATAAAATTTATGTTAATTATTAGTATTTCTTATTCGCCACACACTTAAGAAGAAACACGAATAGCCTACAATTTTTCTATTTGTTAATCTTCTTGGGCTCATTCTTCATAGTCAGCATGCTCTCAAGTGTAAAACTGAACGGAATTTCATAGTGAAAGACATAAAATTGATATCTTGGTCTCCCATTCCCTAATAAGCAATAATATACACTGAATTTGTACTCCATGCAGCTTGTATCTTACCTCTCACAGGCTCATATTACATCTTATTATCTACATATAACCTAGATCCTAGAAGGAAAAAAGAAAACAAAGGAACCTTCAAGGAGAACGGCAAACAGAAGAAAAGAAGGTAAAGGTAGGGTGCATATAAATATGTTAGTTTATCACCCGAATATGAAAATACTAGAGATGCTTCAAATGCATTTTTTCTTCTAGCTACAGTTGTGACTTTGAAGCTTGCTACAACTACGAAATAATGGCCAAGAACACAATTGAGTTGATGATAATGAGGACTACCAAGAGTCCATGAACAGTTGTAAATGTATTCAAACACGGCAGAGAACTTAACTATGCACTTACAATGGGTCCATTCTTTAAGGCATGCTCCTTCGCAAACTTGCATGCTTGTTTCACAGCAAGGGCATCCATACCATCCACCTGTTACAACACAAATATGCACCACATTTATCATGGAAACAAAGATACTGAACTATACTCAGACTTTTGTTTTTTGCTTTCAGCATTTTAAAATATTCCATAAATCAATATCTCCATTATTATTAAGCTACATGTGGAAGTAATCTTTACTTCCTAGTTAAAATAGCACATAGCGTAAAATGAATTGATCTCAATGTTATCTCCAAACAAGCATTGTGAAGATCAGGGATATGTAAGCTTAGTTTCAGAAAGAGATGTGACACCTATATATTCATTCCTTATTTATCAACATAAGCACCACATGGTTCTCCTCAGATACAAGTGACTCAAATTGTCGGATAAAAATATGCAATGTATAACTTGAATAGGTCAAGAAAACATATCCACATAGCCTTTCAGCTCGATTGGAGTTTACAGATCCGGGATTTTTTGCTCTGATGTTCTCTTTTCGTCTTTCGATGTAGGGACTGGCTTGTGTGTTGGTTTGTGTGGCAGCTGCAGAAGGCCTCATATAAGTAGGGGAGGTTTTATCCTAACTTTCATTGTAGGTGTGAGTAGTATTTTTATTTTCTTGTGTCTTTTGGGTAGTACCGACTGTGTCTGAGCTGTTTTCTCCTTCTTTTTTTTTTTTTCTCGGAACGCTAGAAAATTTTATAACAAAAACACATAATTACAATGATAGAAACAGCCCGATAGCTGAATAAGACAGCACATGAGCCGAATCTAGCGAGAGGACAGATCCGAAGACCAACCTAGAAGCTAACAATTGCCTACCACACAACCACTAACAAAACACGCTAAAACTAACAAGCTCCCCTACGGGAGAATACACAACTCCCGTAGGGAGAATACATCACTCCCCTACGAGAGAATACACAATACGCAAAACCACGAGAAATGAAAAACACAAACACACAAAACACAAAACCACGAAAAATTAAAAACACATAACAAAAGGAAACACAAACAAAACGCAAGCTAAACCGAAAAAATAAGACTAAGCCCTTCCCACAGACGAATAGCACAACGAGAGCAAAGCGACGGCAAAGCACCGGCCAACCACCTACACGGGCCGAACCAAACCTCAAGAAGAAAATCCAGAAACTGCCGAACTCGCCTAACTGAAGGCGCATCCCAAGAGCCTGTTCCTACACCCAGACAGTCAACCCCAACTCCGCCACCGGAGAACCACCAGCCAACTCCCCACACACCACCGCCGCCCCGAATCCGGCCCACACCACGGGCCGAGAACGGAAAAATCGCTGGCCGCCCCTTCGCCCTAACACCATGGGAAAAGAGGCCAAGGGATGCTTGTAGATCCTCCACCCCGACCGCCACAACCAGCAGCCAGGGTCGCAGCCACCACCCAAACCCGCCTCTGCCCACCTCCACCGCGAAACCAGAAGCCGAGGGCCCTCCTCCCCCGAACAGCGGCAGAACAAACGCCGAAGACCGCCAGGGGCGCCCACCACTTTCTACATCGCCAGACCGACATAAGCGAAAATCGGGGGCCAGCCACGCAGCCAGAGCCGGGGAGTGAAGCCTCGGCGATTCGCTGGGGAAGGCACCAATTGAAGATCTGGAGAGTTAAGGAAAAGGGGGAAAAGGGTTTTCTTTTCTCGACTTTAGAGTGAGAGAGAGTATATAGGGATAATGCTTTTTCCACGTTCAACTACTACCAAAGTCGGGTCATGACAGCAACCAAAATGGAGTGTTTTGTCCCCCTTTTGGTGGGTGTTTTTAGGTGTTAGCTTCTTTTTCCCGTTGGTAGTTCATGTAAATCCAAAGGGTTGTATCTGGCTTGTATTGGTTTGATTTTATTTATATAATATTCATCGTTTCTGGCAATAAAAAACAGATGTAAACCAATTGCTACAGAACTACCACTTTCATACCCCAAGAATTGAAATTTAAGCAACATGAACATGCATTATAAATGAAAAAATAAAATAATTCATACATCAGAAGTGAACCTGAACATTTGCAACCAGAGAATATAGCATTTTTCTGCATTCTGAATCCTTAAGCTTTATATGTGTTGGAAATTTAAGAGAGAGAGAGAGAGAGAGAGAGAGCGAAGCAGCCGAGAATCCAAGATCACAGTGTGTTACAGTCTAAAGATTAATTGGTTAACCGTATCTTTGCATTCAAGCAATCATATTGGAACAAGTTTTCCTTGGCTAGTAATGCACTAATGCAGTGCACATATATTTGCATTATTATACATGTGCCAATATGCCACCTACAACATCAGCAAGTTGAAATAAATACACACTCCATGAAGCGAACAACTCTATTACCTTCATCCCTGGAACATAATCACCTCTCTTGTAATAAGCTGGACTCTTGGCCGCCCTCCATTCTGCTGTGCCCATTCCATCTGTGAACAGTGAACCAGTCTAATTAATTAAGCAGATATCTTTAATCTATATAAAATTATAACCATGAGTGAAGAAGTTACCTCGACTATAACACCAAATAGTAAGACATACATTAAAAACAACACAGGCCAAATTAAAATCCTAAGCCGTAAACAAAATCTTTATAGCATAAGTCAAAAATTCTCTAATTTTCTTCACACAAAATGCAGAGAGAAGAGAATCATGAAACATTGGAGATATCCAACTGTGCTTCCACAACAATGTCAAGGTAAACCAAACAGCCCATCAATCCGACCGACTTGTTCTTTACAAGTCATTCAGAAAGAAACTCCAACCAAACTGCAATAATTCCTTACGAACCAAAATAAATGTTCATCATTCCCCAACATCACATGACTAACGAACTGAAAACCAAACGGGGGAGAGAACACAGAGGAAATTTGCTGATTCTATAATTCAGCAGACATCTTACATCAACTATTCTCACCATAACTCAAAACAATTCTGCCATGTATGGCACTTCACGCCACAACTGATCACACGTATCCCTAATTACTACTGTAAACAGGATTTAAAAACAAGGGAACTGAATCATGTAAAAACTAATGTGTCATAGAACTAATTTCATTTCTTTTCTTCGCAAGCATCTTACAGTGATTATTCTCGCAGACCAAAATAGCCGGCAGATCCCAAAGGGCTGCCATATTCAGCGCCTCAAACAGCTGCCCCTGGTTGGCGGCTCCATCTCCATACAACGCGAAAGTCACGTTCTCGTCTTTGCTGTACTTCTGCGCAAAGGCCAGTCCACACCCCAAGGGGACCTGAGCCCCAACAATACCGTGCCCTCCGTAAAACCCTCCTTCCTTCCTGTAAAAATGCATCGACCCACCTTTCCCCTTTGAGCACCCATCCTTTCTCCCCATGAGCTCCGCGAATGCCTCCACGGGCGTGCCTCCACGGCCCAGGAAGATGCAGTGGTCTCGGTAAGCGGTAATTATGCAGTCCTTTCTCGTAATTGCCGCCTCCATACCCACGGCGACGGCCTCCTGGCCGTCGTATAGGTGACAGAAACCGCGGATGAGCTTCGCCTTGTAGAGAGAATCGGCGGCTATCTCCATGCGGCGCATGAGAGCCATATCGCGAAAGAAGGTGAGGAGCTCTTGGGGTGTGGTCTCGACGGAGCGGGAGGGGGGATCGATCTTGTGCGCGGTGAAGGGGAGGGAGGTCTCGACGACGATTGGGGAGGTGGAGGCGGTGGCGAGGTGGCGGGCGGGGATTAAGGCGGCGGAGAGGGCGTTCCGAAGGGCCGTGGCGCCGTGAGTCAGCTGGGCCATGACTGCCGTTGAATCTTTAGCTAACTTCCGATCCGACGGCGAGGGGGTGTGTGTTTTTGCGTCTGTTGGGGAAGTGAAGGGGTGGTTCGGTGGGGAGGAGACAGATAAACCGCAGCACGGATAAAATTGAAAATGGAGAGACTTGAAGACATATTGGGAAAAAAAGGTCAGCGATATTGTGCGGATAATAACCATTGTTGAAAACCGAACGGGCTGGTCAAGCTACTAATTCAATGATTTATTGGTCTGATCAGTGGTTGAACCGATTGAACGTGGTTGAATCGGTTGAACTATTATTTTATTTATTAACATTTTTAAATATATAATATTTTATATAATAAAAATTATATACAAACTTCGTTTATTAAACATTTAGACAATTTAAAACTTCCAAATACTTATTTATATAATTTTAATATAAATAAAAAATGCATACACTTATATGTATTTAATTTAATATTTATCATGGATGTATATGTGTGAAAGTGCCACCAAGTGCTGATATAAATATTAAAAAACTATTTATCAATTTATGTATTAAGTTGGTCCAAATTAAGTAACAATCAATTTATGTATTTAATTTATCATGGAAGGACCAATATTCAAGCTTTTGACCCTAATAAATATTAAATACCATGCATTCAATTGAAAATTTTATTCACAAACTTTCACTTTTATAATATAATTGCCACAACCTAGCTTCATTCAGCCAAAACACAGTACAATTCAAATGTAAATAAAGCGTTTATAGTTGCAGAAAGCTGATGCATTTGTTGTACAATATTCAAGTACAATGTTTGTCCCACATCGGCAGAAGTAGTAAATGAATTGCTCTATAAATGTAGTAAAATTTCATTTGTTGTAAAAAAGGCACTGGCAGGTCCAACCGGAAGGTTTTCGACCGGTTCAACCGATCATTGACTGGTTTTTTACCACAAACAGATCTATTGACCGGTTCCCAGTTCAACCAATTGGACCTGCCGGTTCAGTCCGATTTTCAGAACATTGATAATAACTAGGTGGAGCTACACTAATCTACATGGTTAAAAATCTCAATAGATTAGTTCCGTAACGGGACAGTAGTCTTACCCGCTAACTAGATACATTTCAATTTTGTTATAAAAGTTTTTGGCTCGTTTAATTCCAACATAATTTAATTTTAGGGTGTTGCTAAACACCCCTATTACTATGTATTGTTTCCCTAAACCATTTTGCTCTTGACATTTTTCTAAAAATCATAAATTTTCTGAAACTAAGTGATTTCCGGCAACAGATATGTTTGAAGATGAGGTATGATTTTTGTTCGTCGGTCAGTGATTGCAGTCGCTCGCGGCGGCAGCCTGCAAGCCAGGTCGACCATGACCATTGGCGACCGCAATATGCAGTCGGCCATGACCGTGCTCGGCCGGCCCGCCATCCGACCAGTTTTTATTTTTTTTAGTTAGTTAATTTATATTTATTACATAAATTATGTTAGTAGAAATTTTTATGTTACAAATTTGAATTCATTATTATTATTATGTTAGAACTTAGAAATTTTTATTTTATAAATTAGAACTGGTTATCTTATAGAAATTATAATTATTATGTTAGAACTTACAAGTTTTCTTATGTTATAAATAGAATTAATTATCTTATAATTTATAATGTAGAGAGGGTATAAGCTCAATATCTCACATATTCTGATATGGGAAGCCATAACACGTTCTTGTGCAGTATGCTGGAAAAATTGGAAAAGCGTGCGGAAGTACGACTGTTCGTAGGTTATCCCAAGGGAACAAAAGGTGGATTGTTCTATAGTCTCAAGGATCAGAAGGTGATCGTTAGCACGAACACTAGATTTTTTGGAATAAGACTGTGTGATGAACCACAAGCCCACGAGTAGACTTGTCTTAGAGGAGTTAAGGTGTGAAGTCGTTAGTCCCTTACAAGTGCGCAAGTAGATACACCACATAATAGTGCAACACGACACAATGAGCGTGTACCAGTGCAAGTAGTGCCTCGTCACTTTTGGAAGATTGTGAGATAGCCCGACCGATTTATGTTCCTCAGAGAGTCATTGGACTCAGTGTCGAGTGAACTAGCCTTGGACGTTTTATGAGGCACTCTAGGACAATGATGCAGTTTCATGGCAATGTGTGATAAAGGTTGGATGGAATCAATGGACTCCATTCTGGTCTAGGATCTTGTAGAACCACCCATGGGGGTACGACCCATTGGATGTAACTGTGTCTACAAGAGAAAGAGAGGATCGAATGCGAAGGTTAAGACTTTCAAGGCTACGCTTGTTGCGAAAGGGTATACTCAGAAAAAAAGAATCGATTATGAGAAAACCTTTTCGCCGGTACTCATGCTCACATTCATTCGGGTTTTCTTGGTTGTAGCCGCTCATATGGATTATGAGATATGACAGATGGATGTTAAGAAGGCTTTTATTAACGGAAGTCTTCAGAAGGACATCTATATGCAGCAACCTGAAGGATTCATCGCAAAGGGCATGAGCATCTTGTTTGTAAGATGAATCGGTCCATTTATGTACTGAAGCAAGCTTTGAGGTCTTGGAACATTCAGTTCGATGAGGTGATCCAGTCGTACGGTTCACTCAATGTCCGAATGAGCAATGTGTGTACAAAAAGCGCAGTAGGAGCGTGGTGGTGTTTATTGTGATTTATGTAGATGATATACTTATAATTGAAAACAATAAGAAAGAATTATCATACATAAAGGTATAGTTGTCTGAGCAGTTTGATATGAAGGACTTAGTAGAAGTCCGGACACATTCTTGGTATCAAGGTCATTCGAGATCGTGAGAATAGAATGTTGTGCTTATCTAGTCATTGTACATAGATATTGTCTTAGCTAGGTTCAACATGCAAAATTCCAATAAAGAATGGTTACCTTTTTGGCATGGGATACCGTTATCCAATGAGATGTCTCCCAAGATGCCTCAATAGATAGAGGACATGAGGACAATTTCTTATGCTTCAGCAGTTGGAAGTCTCATGTATGATGCTTACAAGATCGGATATTAGCTACGTTGTTGGCATGTTAGATATCAAAGTAATCCGGGTTCGGAGAATTGGTCTGCGGTAAAGCATATTTTCAAGTACTTGAATTCAACACCTGAAATTGCACTAATTGAGACCACATTTGCAATGTATTACACATAGTCACGCGTCTCATTCTTCCCTAGATCTGAAAGAAATGGACCCGTTTCTTCGCCGTTCGCTCTCCCCTATCCACTTACGGCCTGCTGCCGCATCACCCAAGCCAGGTCCCATGAGTCGGGGTTGGGGGCTCTTTTTTTTTTTTCGCCTCTTCTGAGGTCTGCAGAAGTTTGGGCGAGTTGGTACTCGCCGCCATGTCATCTCCCTCAGCCAAGGTCGAGTCACTGTCGTCAGTGCCTAGCCCCAAGGCTCTGGAGTCTGCCGGTTAGTTGCGGTGTTGGGTTCGTGCTCCTTAGTTACGATGTCCAAGGTGCGGCTCGGCTGCGCGTTTCGACCCTATTTCGAGCACTTCGACTGTTGATCGGTGTTGTTAATTTTCGTGCCCCCCTCCCCAGCGTGGTAGTGTTTCAGAGTCTATATTTGAATTAAGAATTGACTCTTTATCAGACATGTCTGGGCGGTTTGAGTAGCCGCACTTTTTGGGTTTGAGGTTCCAAATTGCCGCTATGTTGGACCTCTGTGCTGCATGGCGTGACTCGTGAGCCAACTCGGATTGTCGTGTGTTATGTTTGTTAGGTGTAGGGAATGTCTTATTTTGTCTGTACATTAGGTTTGTGTTTTCTTTGTTTTTCGCTTTGTTAATCCAACTTGGTCTGATTTCAGTCTTATTTTATGGAGTTTCATTTTGTGTTTGCGATTGTATTCTTGTTGGAGTTGTACTCTTTGGATTCATATGGTGTTTCAAGGGAGTAGGTCTAGTTGTCTCGTTTCCTTACGTTACTTGACACCTCATCTATACTTTTTTAAATTTTATAATTATAATTATTAAAGTGTTTACTGTTTCCAAAAAAAAAAAAGAGAGAGTACATTTGCAATCGGCTCAAGGGATGGCAAAACGACATGGACCCGACTCGAACTGGACCGACCCGGAGCATTTGGGGCGACCCAAACCTGCCCCGTTTCTAAAATGGGGTCGGGCCTGGCCCGACCTGTTAACTAAGCGGGCCAAGTCCGGGTCTTTTTTCCCAGCCCGACCCGACCTGCCCCGATCTTATTTATTTATTTTTATATAAATTATATACAATATATAAATGAAATTAGGAATTAAGTTTTGAATTTTCTCATTTCTGTATCTTCTCATTTCTATATAAGTTATATATAATATATAATGACTAGATCTTTGTATTTTGGTTTTTGATTTGTAAGACTTATTATGTTATTTATTAGATTGTTCCATTTCGAATTAGTGATATTTAAGTTTTTAATTTTTTTTTTATTATTATTATTATTATTATTATTATTATTATTTATTTATCTATTTTTGTGCAATGTGTAATGTTTAAGATGATGATTGAAAGTAAATAAAAAAGATATAAAATTATGTAGGTTGCTATCGGCTAGGGGCGGGTCAGGCGGGTCAGACACGGGCTGCGTGTCGAGGTGGTCGGGTCGACCCAAAAACGGGTCAAGTCACGAGCCCAATCAGTTGAACCCATCGCGGGTCGCGAGGCAGGTCTGGTCGCCAAATCGCGGGCCAGGTCTGGGTCCGCAGGTACCCGGCCCGACCTGGCCCATTGCCATCGGCACACCGGACCTAATTTGTAATTTTTTCCTGTGGCACCCCAAAAGGTATTTCGCGAATAGAAAATCGCCTCTCAAATTGTCAGCCGCCATGGCCTCACTCCCTATTCCTCTCTCTCTTACTCTATCTTCACTGGCCAAAACGCCCAGCAGCAAGCCTTCTCCTTCTCTGTTCAAGCAATATCTCAATTCCCGACCTCTACAGCTGTTCCAGCCCAACACCCCCTCTCACTTCACAGCCCTCTACAAACTTCCGAGCCCCAGTTCTCCCGTTGAATCTTCTCCTCAGCTGTCGGACGACGATAACGACCCAGACTTCGATGAAGAGGACGACGAAGATGACTTGGATTCGGAGGAGTACGAGCCAGTTTCTGCCGATATCCAGGACGACAGTGAGCAAGAAGAAGATGATGAAGACGACGAGGAGAATGCTGGTGTCGGCGTGAGCGGCCGCGACTCGAGATATGAAGAGTTCAAGTGGCAGAGGGTGGAGAGGTTTAGGAATGAAGTGAGGGAATTCGGCAAGGACATCATTGATGTCGAGGAGTTGGCCTCAGTTTACAACTTCAGAATTGATAAATTTCAGGTTTGCTTTCTTTTCAGTTTTTGGATTTTGTGTGGGTCACAAGTGATGTAGTTTGTGGTGTAAGATTCAAACTTTAGTATTTATTCCAAGGCATAGATGCACTAGCCCTATTGTATTGTGTTATGCTCAAAGTTAGCGTGCATCTTATCTGTTTGAGGACATGTGTGATCCTCAAGACTTTCCTATTGGTGAAGAAAATGATGGCACACAGTTCATCATATGGTTTTTAAGTCGAAATCTTTAGAAATGTTCGTATATATACACTATTACGAAGTGAATGTGTGTGTGTGTGTGTGTGTGTGTTTGTGTGTATTCTTTATGTGACTTCTTTTCTGTGCCTTCTGAACTTCACCTATTTTTGTGAGTAATATGCCTATTTTTCTTATATGGCTATCTTTTTTTCTAATAGAGAATACAATGGAATTTTGTTCAGCCTTGTTACTTGGGGATAGTAGTAGATCTTCAAATAAACATATATGTCAGCACTCCAAGCCATATTCTTTGAATGTGTACGTATGTATATCGTGGATTTGCTTATATCTATGTTAAGTAGAGTAAATTACTCTATGCTTCAAGTGCACTTGTGAAAGACATTGAGGATATTAACAGACTGTATTGTAGAATGTGTCATCTATTGCTAAGTTTTTACTTTTTTTTTTTTTTAGCGATTGGCTATCCAAGCATTCTTGAGAGGTTCTTCAGTTGTAGTTTCTGCACCAACGAGTAGTGGAAAAACTTTGATTGCCGAATCTGCAGCAGTTGCTACTGTAGCCCGAGGAAGGAGATTGTTCTACACTACTCCTCTAAAGGCATTGTCGAACCAGAAGTTCCGTGATTTTCGGTAAGCAAATATTGATTCATGGGGTTGTTACTTGTAAAAGAAGGTATGCTAACTTCAGTTGTGTGGCTTCACAGTGAGACATTTGGTGATGCGAATGTTGGGCTCCTTACTGGAGATTCTGCTGTCAATAAAGATGCTCATATTTTGATAATGACCACCGAGATTTTGCGCAATATGTTGTATCAAAGGTAATTATACATCTTTGTGCTTCATTATTTAATCAACTGTTCAGTTGCGTAAGATCACATCTTTATGGAGAGTACGGTATGGAATCTAACATCATATAAATTTATTTGTAAGTTGTTGATACCATTTAGCCCATATCTGGTTCGTGGAACAATGAGGGATGATTATATTTTCCAAATGGAAGGTTCATTTTTTGTATTTCCTTATATCTTCTGCATGTCAATCATGCTAAATGTTTTTTTTAATGTTTCCAGAGTGGTTATGGGTTGACATTGCATAAATAGATACTTAGTACTGTTTTCTAATGGATAAGTTTTTGCTTCAGTGTTGGAATGGATTCCTCTGAAAGTGCACTTGCCCATGTGGATGTGATTGTTTTGGATGAAGTGCACTACTTAAGTGACATGTCTCGGGGTACTGTTTGGGAAGAGATTGTAAGTGGATTTTAAAAATACGTATTGGAAAACTGAAGTTACTTAAGCTGATGTTTACTTGATATGTGTAGGTAATATATTGCCCCAAACAAGTGCAGCTAATATGTCTGTCAGCAACTGTCGCGAACCCAGATGAGTTAGCAGGTTGGATTGGTCAGGTACTGCATATACTTTGGCTAGCATTTTTTTTTAATCTCCGCAGTCGATTAATTTATTCAGAAACAAGTGGCTAGCAAATTATTGTTTTTTACCGAGTCTCGAGCTCGGGTTGATCTCAAGGAAGGTGGTTCCGAATCTAAAATTGATGCCGATCACACAAGAAAATGAAATAAAGTCCTTAACATTATAATCATGGTTGATGTGGATAATTTATTTAGTAACTACCAATAACTAGAAGAAACAATTAAATAACTATAAAATAAATAGAGAAGTAGAAGGTCTAGGGCGTTGGGAATCATCTCATCAAGTCCTAAAATTTATGTCGGAATGGTTGTTCGGTCTCAAAACTGAGATTCTCACCTAAATGCCTAGCAGTTCGCTCCCAATAAATTTTGTAACAAGGGATTGAACTTAAAACGAATAAATGATAACACACACAAGCCTAGATATCCACTTGCGATACTTTTACGAACACGAGTTCGGATATAGACAAGTATATATTTAAGCCAATGAACCCATAGACAATACAATTAGGAACATGTCGAACTTATTCGAATTATGGTTAGATATTCTATCCCCTTCCTTTTCTAGGTTATCAATCTAGACTAGATGATGGTTCAAACAAATATTCAAGCAATTCGAACGGGTATGAACACCACACATTCAACGCAAACTCAACAACAACAACAACAACAACATACCCAGTATATTCCCAACAGGTTGGGGTTTGGGGGGTCAGTTGTACGCAGACCTTACCCTTGTAATTATACAAGGAGGCTGTATCCGTAGCGACCCAAGGTGCATTGCGTCGTTTGGTATATTTTTTTTTTTTTTTCTATAGAAGAAGCACTAGAATTTAATTGAGCCATTTTGCTAGTCCATTATTAGCACTATGCCAGGAGAATTGTCAACAATGACTCTTCCAGCTCCATTTGCAATGAACATATTCAACGCAAACTCAAGACAAAAAAAAAAAAAAAAAAATCCTTAGGTGGATGAATTATCTCGATGTTAATTGAAGCTGGGAACTTGCATCCAATCAACAAAAAGAAAACTTAAGAAATTGCAAGTGTCCGTCACCTACATATACGGCCCCAACAATTCGAGCACATAAAAGTAAAAATGGAGAAATCCTACGAAGAACTATTTACAAGGAGTTTTTGGTGTTCCCAAGTCTTGGAATTGGTCCCTGGCTGTTTTGTGTTCAAGGATGTCTTGATGATCTGATTTGAATTGCTATTTAAATGAGTTCGAAATAGGGTCGAAAATCTGTTCAGGTGCGCCAAGTAACGACACCCATTGTCGGCGCGAGTTCTGTCGAAAGGGATAGGTGCGGGCGACAGGGCACGCGGCCCCACGGCACAAGTGCGAGACAGTGCGCCCGCCACTGGCGATGACTCGTCCCTTGACACTTTGCCCATTGCGGGCGCGGAGCTGCTCGTGGATGCGATGTTTCTCGTAGCCCAGCAGCTGGGCGCGAGCGAGCCTAGCGTGTGCAGACGATCCCGTCGCTCGCGTGACTCGTGGCCTAACAGCTGGTTGTCCCGTGCGGTTCAGTCAAGTGGGTCTCACACCGTGCTGCTCGTCAAGTGAGTTTTTGTCTGTTTCTGGCGATGATTCCCGACAAAGATATCCGAGCAACATTTTCCTACAAAATAAAATATAAAAGTAGACGTTTACACGAAAACACGTAAACGAGCAAAATCAACCTAATGGGCCGAAAAATCGATAAGACGAGCTCAAGTGAACTTGAATGGAGACTATAAGAACACTAAAAGTAATAATACAAACATACAAAACATAAGGTGCTACTGAATGAGTAATCCAATATTCGCTTGTGTGCAATTTCATATTTTATCTACAACACTGCTATTTAAACTAGTTCCATTTATTTGTATTTTCTGTCATTTTAGTTTTAGTTTCTTGCTCGACCTCTTTCTGATTATGAACAATTTTCTTTGGCGATGCTTCAAGATTCACGGAAAAACTGAATTGGTCACATCATCTAAGCGTCCCGTACCTTTGACATGGCACTTCTCGACAAAGACATCACTATTACCACTTCTTAATGAGAAAGGCACTGGCATTAATAGGTGATTTTCGATCATTGATTCTCTTTGTATAGACAGCTGTTTCATCATTCCATGATATGTTATCTTATTTTAATGAGTTATCAGATATATCATCTTTTGTGGAATCGGAACAGGTCATCACAATCTTCATCCCGACCTATCAGAATTTCATGCTTCTGTTTCCTTCAGTCACAGAGAGAGACAGAGAGAGGGGGAGGGAGGGAGGGTAAAATGAACATACATTAAGGCTTCCGTTTTGAATTTTGTGCTTCAATCTCTACTCTAAATAGATAAAATTTTAAAGAAATGTGGATATTGCAATTTTATTACAAGACTTGCTGACATATAGATTCATTTGTTGGAAAAGTCTGAAGTAGATTAAGAATATTTAGAACCATATCAGTTTAGCTTGGAGAGGAAACTGGCGAATTTTCAAGAGCTACATTCTGATAACTCAAAACACAATAATCAAGAGAAAATTTTAAAACAATTAAAAATTATAAAATGCCAACCCGCGCCTGCTAATAAAACCACATAAATGCACTATGAAAAGGAAAGGAAAAAACAAGGGATAAACTCCATGCATTAGGATACCAGTTTTCCCAGTGTTTGGACAGATTTATTGCTTTGCAACATTCACAACTTTTTGTTAATTAAATAATATGATTAATTGAATAATTATTATTTGTAGGAAACATTTTATTTGAGGATATAATCTAGTGCACCTATTTAGTTTATTTGCTTACCTTAGTTGTGCGGTGCCAATATTTCGGCATGATTGTCGGCTTTTATGAAATTTCCTTGTAAGCCTTTGTAGGCCTTAATTAGGCCCTTGTTTTCCTTTATTTAAAGCAATAGATTAGCACAAAAAAAGTTGTCAATTCAACAACACCAAGATTGTGTTCTTTTGTGTTCGCCTGAGCTTCTTTGTGTTTTGGCCATTGATCTCGCCGGCAACTGTGTGTTGTCTCTCCGGCTTAGTTCTAACATTATTAACATTTTTTACTGAACAGGAACCTGTTGCGCAACCAGTGGCAGCTCGACTCATCAGGAGGTGACCCATACGAAGACGAGGGCTCTTGGCAGCGGAAATCAAGAAAAAATAAGCTGAACACGTCCACACGCTCAAAAAACGGCAACAATTTCAATCGTCGCTCGCAGGTATTGAAACTAGTATGTTCACTCACATGTTCTTTCGAACAGCGACCCTTACCGTGATATTTTCCTCGTGTTACGCTCACAGGTTCCTCAAGTCATAGATACTCTCTGGCATCTCAAAGCGAAGGACATGCTTCCGGCAGTCTGGTTCATCTTCAGCAGGAAAGGCTGTGATGCTTCCGTCCAGTACCTCGAGGACTTCAACCTATTGAATGAGTGTGAAATAACAGAAGTCGAGCTCGCCCTCAAGAGATTCCGCCTTAAATATCCCGATGCCATTAGGGAATCCTCCGTAAAGGGGCTTCTCCGAGGTGTGGCAGCCCACCACGCCGGCTGTCTCCCCCTCTGGAAATCATTCATTGAGGAGCTTTTCCAGAAGGGGCTCGTGAAGGTCGTCTTTGCCACAGAGACCCTCGCTGCGGGGATCAACATGCCTGCGAGGACAGCTGTCATCTCGTCCCTGAGCAAGAGGACAGAGAATGGCCGGATCCTCTTGAATTCCAATGAGCTGCTACAGATGGCTGGCCGTGCTGGCCGCAGGGGGATTGATGAGAGGGGTCATGTTGTGGTCATCCAGACTGCGAACGAGGGTGCGAAGGAGTGCTATAAGGCCCTCTTCTCGGGGCTCAAGCCTCTTGTGTCGCAGTTTACGGCTTCATACGGGATGGTGCTTAATCTGCTCGCTGTACGGTATTTTTTGTTAATACCATTGGTTAGCTAAGGCACATTCCTGTCACACAGCGTGGTGCTTTATATGGTCCCCCAAAATTCTTAAAATTTAAAATGGGAGAACTACCATGAGAGGGTCGTATGTAACCTTGACGTGTGGCAGTCATACTTGTGAAGCAAGTCTGTCAATTCATCCTTCTCAAAATGGCGCAAATGACTGCTTTGAAAGAATTTATTCTCAATGTAGAAGTACGGACTCTTGCTTAGAGTATGACCTTTGCACTACATGTGTTAGAACTTAGATGTCCCCCACCCCCAGTGACCTGAAAATGGAAAACTCCAGAGAAACTATAATAACTACAAACCTAGAAAAGAACACTAAACCTGAAAACTGAATCAAAAATAAAAAGCTAAAAATACGATCATCCAAAAGCTGAAAATAAAAAACTAAAAACTAACATGACTACCATAAAACCTGAAAATTCTTGGAAAAATTGGAAGAACTGAAAAAATGACAAAAACATCATAAAAGCTGAAAATAACTGTTTGTGAAGATTACGCATTATCCAAATGCAGGGCGCAAAAATTACCCGTAGCTTGCCCGAACGGGTTGACTCAGATGTGTCGCGTGCTGGTCGAACGCTGGAAGAAGCAAGGAAGTTGGTTGAACAGAGTTTTGGAAATTATGTGGGGAGCAATGTCATGGTTGCAGCGAAGGATGAGCTTGCTAGAGTACAGAACGAGATACAGATGCTAGCTTCAGAAATTACCGATGAGGCCATTGATAAGAAGAGCCGGAAACAGTTGTCAAAATCAGCTTACCAGGAGATTGCATATCTGCAGGAAGAATTAAAGGTACCTTACTCACGCACTCCCCCCCGAAGATTGCAGCGTGATCACTATTATTTAGAAACATGTAGTTGCATATAGTTTTGTTAGATTACTATGGTTTATCTTCTCAGGGAGAAAAACTTATTCGGACTGAACTTCGGAAAAGGATGGAACTTGAGAGAATTAATTCCTTGAAGCCATTACTTAAGGAGCTTGGAAGAGGTCATCTAGCTTTTATATGCCTGCAGCATACAAATTCAGATGGTAATCTGACTCAAATCCCGGCTGTTTATTTGGGGGAGGTTGACTCTTTAAACACTACTAAAGTAAAGAAAATGGTAAGGTTGTCTTGGTTAGTTCTTCCTTTCACCATCATTTGGGGTTCAATCATGTGTACATTTGACCTGCACATGGAATTGCACAGAAGTTGGTGCATCACTGTATAGTTCTCCACTGTTATAGAAAAAAGCATTGTGTTGTTGAATATGCTAGGTGCCAACTGAACTCCTACTTCTCTCTGTTGTTAAGATCTCTGTCCTGATATGTTCTTACCTCAATTTACAGGTTAACGAATCTGATTCTTTCGCACTTAATAAGGATATGATGTCTGAACATGGCACCGAACCTTCTTACCACGTGGCTCTTAGTTCAGATAATTCTTGGTACCTTTTCACAGAGAAGTGGGTCAGAACAATCTATAAAACAGGGTTCCCCAATGTTGCCTTGGCTATAGGTGATGCTGTGCCTAGTGAACTAATGACAGTTCTCCTTGATAAAGGAGAGATGCAATGGGAAAAGGTTGCGGAATCAGAACTTGGTGGCCTTTGGAGCATGGAAGGATCTCTTGAGACATGGTCTTGGAGTCTAAATGTGCCAGTCTTGAGTAGTCTTTCTCAAGATGATGAGGTAATACTTTTTCTTCTGTTGGATTTCTTGGCATGTGACCTTTTTGGTAATGTTAATGATACACACCCCTCACGACTTTGGCGATGTGCTATATGTTAAGAACTTATAATCATGCTTCAAAGTTTAAACATTGACTATAGTGGTGCATATAATCCAAATGGTCAATTAAGAGACTGTTATTTTTGCAAGGTCCAAGACTTTATGTTGAAACAGTTATATGACCCAATCGCCACCTGATTTTTGGCTGAGAATATCTGTAGATATACTAATGTATATTGCCTTCAGAAGTACTCTTAAGTTTTTAATAGTTATTAATTCTCTTTTCTCCAAATGTTTTCCCAGAAAACTGTAGTGCTCTTGTCACCGGTTTGTTTATGGTACAAAATGTTAATACCAAATCATTAAGTATAATCTTGAGCTATCTGGTTTTATTAATCTTAATGCTTAAAAAATATATTGCTTAACGTGAAGCTCTTGCTCCATGCACTTTCCTCCATGTCGTGCTCGTCCCTCTTGTCTCTGTGTTTGTCACTAAGCATCTAGTAAGTGGCATTCATTCATTTTTCTTTAAGTTTCCCATCTTAGTTCCCATTAGCTTACTTCAATATCTTACCCACATCCTCTGCCCATGGGATCCACATAGACACACAATTTTAGCTGACAGTGCTGAGTTTTGGAAGCTCCAACTCCAAATGGGATTTGAGTAGCTCAGCTGCATGCTGGATTTTATTAACTTTGTAGGTTAAACTTTAATGAGTTAATGAGTTCTTATTGTAACTTCAATGTCTTTATTCAAAACACTTAACTCTTTGTTCCCCCCTATTAGGTTGTGGAATTATCTGAAACATACCGTACTGCCATAGAACTCTACAAGGACCACAGAAACAAAGTTGCACGTCTGAAGAAAAAGATAGCACGGACAGAAGGCTTCAAAGAATATAAAAAGATTCTAGATGTTGCTAAGTTTACTGGAGAGAAGATACGGAGGTTAAATGTTAGGTCAAGGCGTCTGGCTACTCGCATAGAGCAGATTGAGCCATCTGGCTGGAAGGAGTTTCTGCAGGTTAGTACCAACTCATGTGTACCTGCAATTCCTGCCATGAATTCATTGTTGTTTATTCATATTAAGGATATGCAAAGCTGAAACTGTTCTTCAAATGTTAGGTAACATCAGTATATCTTTCATGTCTGGAAAGAATATCCTTTTCATTATATATTAATATTCAGAAGTGTTTTTCTATATTACACACTGAACTGGTATTTGTTGTCTCACAAGCATGAAAGTAACTGTAAAACCCAAGTTTCCATTACTTTTGTTCGACTGCTCTTACTGAAAACTCCTGACTTCATATATCAAATTCTGGATTATATCTGCGTTACTTAGTACCTATTAGCTATATGTTTGTAATTGGATTTGTAGGTCTTTTGAAGAAAATGTAATGATTATGTGACAATTCATAATCTTCTAACACACTGTTCATATATATGTTGTTTGCAACCTGGAAAGTCAGGTCTGTATGCCAAACTAATCATAATTTTTTTCAGATCAGTAATGTCATACATGAAATAAGGGCACTGGATATCAATTCCCACGTTATATTCCCCCTTGGTGAAACTGCTGCAGCAATACGAGGAGAGAATGAACTCTGGCTGGCAGCTGTTCTTCGGAATAAGATTCTCTTGGACTTGAAACCTGCACAGCTTGCTGCCGTCTGTGGAAGTCTGGTTTCTGAAAACGTTCGGTCCTGGAAAAATAATAGGTATGCATAGTTTATTTCTTTTATGACTATCTTTTTGCTTAATTCTGATGTGTAGTAAGTGGCAAGGCAAGATTTGCTCTAAAGTGTTTTAACCATCATATTTCTATTATTGCAGCTATGTATATGAAGCTTCCACCACTGTTATGAATGTAATCACCTTCCTGGAAGAACAGAGGATCTCTCTTTTAGAACTCCAGGAAAAGCATGGGGTCCAGGTACTTTTACGCTTTTATTTGGTTTAAATGGAAATATAGATTATGCATAAGTTGCCTAAGTTTTTGACTTGCTCGTGGTTTTTTGTAGATTCCTTGCTGCTTGGACAGCCAATTCGCCGGCATGGTTGAAGCCTGGGCTTCTGGTTTAACGTGGAGAGAGATTATGATGGATTGTGCCATGGATGAAGGCGACTTAGCTCGTCTTTTGCGACGAACGATTGATCTTTTAGCACAGGTATTCATTCTTAGCTCTAATATGACTTATGGATTTCTATATCTGCATATCCTGTCTTTTTTTACTCATGAAAATTTTGTAACCTTCACGTTACAGATTCGGTCTAAATTTTGTTCTTTCAATGCTGATAGTTGAGCTGATGAGATCTCATTTCGTATATTTTAAAATTGTATCCTTTTTTTTTATAAATAATTTCCAATTGCCCTACTTTTCATCTCATGTAAAATTGGATGGATATAATTGCAGAAGGCAACACAAAGTTTGAGCAACACAGTTAATTAAAAGAAATTCTTTGAATGTTTTACATTTTGAGGCAAAATGCATTTTTAGTCTTGCTGGTTTAACGTTGTAGTATTTTTAGTCCAAAGATTTCAATATTTTGTCTTTTGGTCCTGTAGTTTAGTATTTTGAGGACTGAAATTGCAATAAAATTTAAAATGACAGGACTAAAATTGCTAATTAAAAATTCATCCAAAAGTTTTTTCATAAGTAATTTAAGTCCTGTAATTTTAAATTTTGTTACATTTTCAGTCATTTAGGACTGAAATTGCGTTGAATTTTAATATCATAGGACCAAATAGCAAAAATGTTAAACTCTTAGGACTAAAAACATTACTGGATCAAACTAACAGGACTAAAATTTCAATTTTGCCACATTTTGATGATTGTAGACTTCTTTCAGTTAACACTTCTCAAAATCTTAGATCTGTTTTACTTCTTTAAAATAAAGAACTCCCCGGTATTGCCATAAAAATTAAAACTAAACAATAGCTGAAGTCAATAGTCATGTTCGAAAAGATATTAAAAGTTAAAAAAGTATTTAATTGAAGACTAATTTGCAAATATCGACTGCAGGTACCTAAATTGCCAGATATCGACCCGCTGCTTAAAAGCAGTGCTGTGAAAGCATCGAGCGTCATGGATCGACCGCCCATAAGTGAGTTGATAGGATAAACAGACAATCGAAGGATAAACAGAAAAGTCGACCCAGCCAAATTCATTGGTTTTCATACTCACAATTCTTTTGTATCAGAATAAACAGACGATCGAATGATTTTAATGTGTATATGTATTTTGTGTAATTTATCACATTTTGAAGAGCCCATGCATAGAGAAATGTCAGATTCTGCAGCACTATTTAAAAGCAAACGAACAAACAGTCTTATTGAACTTTGTTGGAAAATTTAATCAGTTTTTGACTCCGTCATGCAATTGAATTCTTGGTTAAAATCGATCTATTGACTTTATGGGGTTGAGTAATTGTTCCACATAATTATAGATTTATATATAAGTGTTGATGCTATGTTAAATTTAACTAGGTTAATTTTAGTACGTTATGTTATGAGGTAGGTGTGTTTTTTTTTTTTT
>CACSLK010028053.1:4565170-4582988 GCA_902706635.1 Striga hermonthica | reverse complement strand
TTTTTTTTTTTTTATAATCCAATACATTAGATTAATAATAATAATGATATAGATAATATAGAAAAGTAATTGGTTGTGATAAGGGAAAAATATATTTTTTATTAAGTGACACGTTGTTCGGTAAAATAAAGTTACATGTGTTTCAATTGTCGTTAGTGTCCAAGGTTAAGGTTAAGGCTCAACTTCAGTTTCAGGCCCAACATCCTAAAAGGACACTGGGTGTCTATTTTAAATAACTTATGACTCATTTATTATAGTTGATTCTTAATTCTATTTTTTTTTCTCATTTTTTTTTTTTTCTCAACAACCTCACACACCATAGCCCCTTAACCGGCAATCGAAATGGTGTGTGGCTGGTTCCGACTCGTTTCGGAGGCAAGTAATTGACATCGAGGCTCCGAACTAGAAATGGGTGGTTATTTAGAAAGGGATTTGTGGGGGGTGAGGGAACTAATAGAAGGAGCAAGAAGAGAATGGTTAGAGTTTAGTGGTGTCTCTGAATAGGCTGGCTCTAAGGCTGTGACCAGAGCTGGAGTTAAACATCTCAGTGAAGGGAAACTTTACACCGGGGTAGGTCCGGTAGGACATTAGTGTTTGAATGTCAGTGCCACCACCTCTTCCACTGAGAGGGCTGAGGCATTGTTGCATGACCAAGAGTCTTACAGGTTGGGAGCTGATTTCTTCTTTCTGGCCGGGGAAACCGGAAAGGCCTCTCTTTGTTTGCAATCAGATGGGCTCTTGAGGCTGCTCTCTTGGAAGGCTGGAGAAGGATCATCTGCTGCTTTCATCATAAAGAAGTGATCAAGCTTCTTAACTGTATTATGTACTTTTAGTTTGCTTAATAATATTTTACATGTGGACATTGCTTTGTTGGGTAAGAGTTTTTTGTTCCAGTGTGTTTAAAGTTTCTGGTTCTGTTTGAGGTGTTTTAGCGTGTTTGGGTGTGGTTTGTAGGGTGAGTGGTGTCTATTCACCCGGGTAATCAATCTCGGTTAGTATCGACTAGAGTTGATGTTTTTGTAATCAGTTGATTGCACGGTTGTACTATGTTTGAGCTTTGATATATAAGTTGATTTGTCGTTGGAAAAAAAGAAAGGAGAGACGAGAAAATAAGGAAAAAGAAAAGAGTTCCTCCATTTTAAAATCCGTCAGGGGGACTAAAACTTCTCTCCTGTCTTCACCCTAACCAAAAGGTCATTTTAGATTAAAGTCCGCGAGAGTAAATCTAGTCTACGAACACGACTCATATCCTCTGGGCGTCAGATAAGAAGATTTATACACCAGAATATGCTAACTGTTGAGAGCTTGTTTTTGTATATGATTGAGCAAAAACAGCAAACACAACTGCTGAAAGATAAAATGTTTTTAGACTTCAACTAAATACCAACTTGGGACATTTGATGGTCTGCGAGTTGCCATTGGAAGAGCCGTTTGGCAGTGGTCTTATTGATATAAAACACGCCTTCTTCCTTTCGTCCGATACATGAAGTCTTCTGTGGCCAAAACGTAGGCGACCTAAGAAATTCCAAGAGTAAAAATTGAGAAAGGACACAAGGGTTAGTCAAATTGCAGAACTATATTGTATATAAGGTTCATAACAAAATACGCCCTCCAAGAATTAGCCTATTTAGAAAGAAATGAAAAAAGAAAAAGAAAAAACTATCTTGGCAATTTATAAACATCTCTTTGATAATTGCTCCATTTTTGCACAACATTGCACACCTCATAGGGGTACTTTTAGTTTCAATGACATTCTTTTTTTTTTTTTTTCCTTTCTTGTAATTAAGTCAGTGTTCATGGGTATTTCTCATAATTGTCACATCGTAAATCCGCCATCGATAAAAAGAAAAAAAATAAATAGAGTGAACAGAGTGCAGCAGAATTACCTTCTTTGTGAGGCTATTCACTTTCATTTTCACACCGTTGTGGATTACAAGTCCTTCCATTGCTTTCTCAAAGTCAAAACTTTCATCTCCATTATAGAGCTTCTTTTTGTTCCTTTCAAATTGAGCCAAGACAATGAACACTTAAAACACATCACACATTCAGCAATTTAAGCACAAATGAATTCAGTCGCATGCATACCTTTTCAAGTACAACCCATGTTTCCAAGTTCTTTCGGGGACAACCGTGAGAAGTTCATTTTTCAAATAAGCTGCGAATTCGTGGTCCATTGAAACAGCAATTGATTCAAACTTCTCATGTTCTTTTCTCATCAGTTGAATAGTCAGACGAGTTGGACAAGGCAACTGCACAAAAAATAATAGTTAGAGCTCATATAGGACATACACTATGTATTTAAAGCCTGTTTTGATTGGAAGAATAATTAAGTTTTCAATATACTCCCACGAACGAGATAGAGAGGAAAACCTACACATTCTATCCGGTACAAGTTGTCGTTCGGAAGAAGAACACGAGCGTTGACATGGTAAACTTCATCAGAGAACGATTTAGTATTTCTCGATCTCTCGTATGAGTAGAGTTGGAGGAGTTTGTTGTCCATCTCGTCTGATGCAATAGTTTGTAGCTGGTGGAAAATAACGGGTGGATACATGAGCTTTTTGGAAATAGTAAAAAGTTAAAAGAAGTATTTAAAGAGGAACACAGATAATAGAAATACAAAGCAATAACCTGTTTGACAAGTTTATGTATGAGCTTCCCCAATGTGAAAAGGACATATGACTGAGCTCCAATTATGGCTCGACACTCATCCTCAAACTTCGCATTATCAATGGACCCATTCAGCAGACTACGAAGAGCATTCTTAAATCTGTTTCAAAAGTACATTTTTATTTATTTTCTTTTTCACGTTAATCGCTCTTGTATATGAAATCGGGAAACAAATACTTAAACAAGGGCATCTTGATAAAGTACCCCGCATATGAATCTGTTTGATTAGCACCATTTGAAATCTTCCATCTGTTTCCAGATGATGAGGAATGTAACTTTGCACTCATCATTCTGTCGTATAAGATCTGTTGAATAAGGACAGTGAGTTAAGATACGGACATTATGAACCAATTACCAATACAACTCAAGATTCTATTACATTAAAGCCCTAGATATATTTCGAAATTTACAAATAAACTCTTTTTTGTTGTTTGAAATATAATTGAGTTGCCTTTACGCAAGGCCAAACCTCAGTGTAGTTTTTCTTATTATACCTAATTTTGAAACTAGTCTTGTAACAGCTTTCAGAAGGCTCTAATTATACCTAAATATATTCCGCGTACAATGTCCAGTAACTATATAACATCTCAAGATCTTTTGCCCTGGAAAATGCACGATTTGAATGATAAGCCTATTAACCAAACGAAACCATCAATTTGGTCTTAACAGGCCAGTGCAATTCTCAATCACCGATAAAATAAAAAATCGTGATCAAAACTAAACCTTAGATACAATGTGTGCCATCCTTAAATCACAGCACCCAAATTTCCAAACACCTAATAATTCCAATCACAAACACCATACTACTGCCCAAACAAACCAACAACCTTGAATTCAAAACAAATAATAACAATAGTAATGATAAAAGAAATATCACCTGGTGAAGCCTGAAGAGCAAATAGAAAGAGTCATTTCCGTAGAACACTCCACAACTCTCCACTCCACCACGCAAACCCATCGGAACACTGAGTGCCAACGGCTTCTCTGGCCCCACAAAACGATTGACAAATTGCTCTGTTCCGTCACCCTCGCTAACATCAGCCTCACCTACACTCTCATCAGACACAACGTTCTTCTCGCTGTCTGACGAGCTATCCTCATCCTCTTCTCTGGCAACAGCAATCATTTCCTCTTTGGTATAGTTATCTGCTGAAAACAGGTTATCGATCTCCATCTGATTTCGGTTTATGGATAGTTCGCCCTCTTCCCTCTCGGTCTTGGTGCAGGCTTCAGATTCCTCTCTGGGTTTCTTGAACACCTCCTGCAGAGGGTTACAGGGATTTGTAAGAAAAAAAAATGACCATCCTTGTTAATATATCTTGCATTAAATGTACGGCCAACATATATATACACACAAACACATTAACATAATACAACATACCAAAGGCACATGAAACAAGCGGGATATATGAAATCATACAATTACTAGTGAATCGCAAGTTCTCAACAAGTCATTGTTAAATACGATACTCCTGACATACCAGGGGTCCTTGAATAGGCGTTGGTACTGTCTTGCAAGCAGCAACAGCACAATCAGATCCTGATGGAGGAGCAATAGAGCGTTATATAAAGAGAACTACGGTGAAGCACGACTAATTATTAGGAAATAACTAGACATAGCAGTTTAATAAAAAAAAGTTTAGCTACAAACTCCCTCTTCCCCACCCCACCCCCTCAATTCAGGCTAATCACGAAAAGTCCAGTATTTCAAAATTATTACCATTTAGTAAATATCAATCTTATATGGGGTGTTTTTAACTTTTTATTAAATGTTATTTCTGTTTAACCTTTTCATAATTATTAAACTAACAAGTTTGAAATTACCCTTCAACGCAATCGAAAGATCTTCCTCTGGAGCATCACATAACACATCGCCCTTATTACCAACATTATCACCACAAGGAGATCCATAGGCAGGACTATCATTCTCTTCACAAATACTTTCCGTACTTTTGTCCAGAAGACCATTTTCCTTATCAGCATCTTTTTTCTTCTCGGTGGTCGAAGGACGTAAAGGAACACGCATCACTTGCTCGAGAAAAGTTGTCCACAAATTCATGACATTGTCACGCTGTTCAGGGGTGCAAACTTCTCCACAAGTATAATTCATCAGCTGATGAAGATCGTCTTGGATTTCTGGATCCGGATACTCGAATACCATATCAGGTTTAATTGAACATTTATAACCAGCAGCAATCGAGGCAAGGAGGCTTTCATCTTTATTCTGGTTCTTTTCGCACATTTCTTTTATCTCGGCAAGCATTGCTGAAAAATGAAATCGTAAAAGAGAATAGATGGTCAGTGAGAGAATATTCCTTATTGAATGAACGTAAGAGACCAAACAGGACAAATATTGTATATATTTGACAGTCTCTTCTAATGCGGGGAAATTAAAAAATCCGAACCAACACAAAAGCAGGTTTAATAAATTGGATTAAGGATGTCGCGAACGAAAATGACAGCTAAGATGGTACATACCAATAATGATATAGAATTTAATTCACAAGCCTACCAAAGAACCACTCTTATGCAGATTTGTGTCACGCCATAAATAGCTTTCCAGTTATAGAGAATTACGATAGAAAATCACAATAGTGGACGTGAAGACAAATAAACCGATATCAGGAGTTTTGCACATACGAAGCGCCAAAGAGTGACAAATTAGAATGTAGGTGGTATATATAAAAAGAAATTACAGCAATCGAGAAATAACAATTACCTGGCCTGAAAGAGAAATACAAAATGAATTTCTCCTTTCTACATATTGAAAACAATTTCATGATGCAAAATGTTTACATATTCGTTAACATTTTAGAAAAAAAAATCAAGCAAGGTAGTTGGAATGAATAAATGCCTAATAGAGCACTATCATTAACAACTTCAATTCTACCCAATCGTTCAAAAACTGTTTAGATATATATGATCTACCCGGGTCTATAAAAGTATCAAGAGTCTTTTTCACATGCATTAGTCACGTCATATCGAATGAATGAATATATGCCTAATAAGCATTTCTCATTAAATTACGTAAAGTTAAAAGGGAAAACAATGAATGCAAGACTAATCCATGTCATGATCTAAGAAAATGCATGCATGATTAGACAAATTGCTATCTCATTTCCGTTCAATTGATCTATCTATCACAAATGCCTTTCCAAACTCTCGGCCTGAAGATGACCAAGAGAATGGGGAAAAGGCAAGAAAAAAGAAAGGAAACGAACAATACACACGCGCACACACAAACAAGAAAGTATCATTATTAAAATTTTGATAATATTTTTAAACTGCACAAAATCTAACGTCAAAGTAGTACATTATCTTTGATTGAGGTTAGCCATCTAAACAAAACTATTGCTAAATTACCACAAAATTTATTGCCATAAAAAATTAAGTAGGTAACAATCATCCCTCAAATAAGCAACATAGCTTCAAAACTTAAAATATTTCAATTCCGTCGAAACATTTTAATTTTGTGACTTGTGATTAAAATAAGAAAAATAAACTTTCATCAACTAATTTAGGAAAGGAGCTCTATTTAAGTCTAAAATAAAAGCAATGCCGGATAAATTCACGAGTAAAACTAAAAGGAAGGTAGTTGGAAGATGGAGAATACTAAATATATATAAAAAATATCTAAACTAGAGAAAGTAGTGCTTATGAATGATGAAGTTGCCATGAGACGCAGGCAGAAGGTGACATAAGAAGAAGATTGTGAGATATGGTAGAGAAGGAGAGGGTGGTGCAAGAATAATGAAGTGACGAAAACAAGGACTGAAGGTGAAATATATAAGGCATATTCACATAAGACGACAAAACTAAAGTACAGAGTGTAACTGCAACCAGAAAAGGTGAAATATAATTAATATCTGAAGTACGAAAAGGCATAACGAAAACGTATTCGGAGTTGGCTATATCATAGGGCAGCGAGCACACTAAGCTACCAAATATCCTCACCAACAATGAACACTTACACCTTTTAGCACAACTTCACAAAAAGCGAGCCTGACCAACTTTAAGACATGGAAACTGACTCCATCACAAAAAAAAAAAAAAAAAAAAAAAAAAAAAAAAAAATCACACAACACAAGATGCATGAAATATACCCAACAGACGTCAGAAATTTAAACACTTCCAAATATACGTAGTACAAAATTTCGAAAGGAAACAAAAAATTCCAATAACAACACATCCGCAAAAGTAAGGCAAATATTGACCAATTTAATGCAATTCATGGAGACTCAAATTACACATCATTATATTGGTCTTGTATAGTATCAATTTTCCCGACTGAGGAGGTCTCCAGTTTCAGTCAAAGTAGGGCACCATATTAACTTAAATATAGGACAGGTTAACTAAAGTCTATGTAATAAATTCCGTGCCTAGACTCATTATGCACCCAATCTTATAAGGAAAAACTTATCCCATAATCTTCACCACCAATTTACACTAAATTTCCAGCTAGTACAACAAAGAAGCTAGTAAAGTGAGTTTTGACCAAGTTTACAGATGACACAGAAAAACATTTCTTAGAAGTGACAACGCAAAAGCTACAAACTGCGACACACACAAATGCTACCATACAATATAACGGCCAGGCGCTGCCTAGTGTAAAGCAGCATATGTTTGCATTTAAAAGATAAAGTACATGCAATTTTCTGTGCCACGCATAGACTGCACACATTGTAAAAACAATCTTCAGTACTACAATCTCTTAAAAATCCAAAATTTGGTTCAGATTTATTACATTAGTAATAATTTCTCATCGTTCTGGAATGTTAAAAACATGACAAATACATTGAGACAGGAACCATGTTAAACATTATCAGCTTGATTACCTTTAGCGCTCAAGTTCTTTGTATCCTGCTGCTTAAAATAGAAGCTCCTATGATCAAGTGATTTAGGATAGTTCTTAGCATAAATACCAGCCCAAACTTTATTAAAATCAGCACGACACCTTGCCAATTCTTCCTGTTTCTGCTTCAACCTAGTTAAAATGACTGGCAGTGCTGCAGGTGCATTCTTCCTCAATAAATCCACCACATCAAGCCCATGGTCACCATATAAACGCTCAATACACCTTAGGCTAAGGGCTGGGAAAAAGATTGCTATTAACAAGACAGCATGATATATTCTATGAAGAATCATCAGAAACTCACTATACCTGACAAACATTCTTCAATATTAAATGAACTGTCTGCCTTAGTAGTGTGAGCATTCATTCTGTCCAGAAGTTCTTCAACATGCTTCACTGTCGCATTCACAGATTCCAATAGCATGTCAAGTTCAAACCTAAAATCACAATCAGATCATTAATTGCCGCGTTCTGATGTATAGGAGTACCATATACGGATATACCCCATTTAGTCTCCATTTATTGGGGGGAAAAAGAAAATGGAGGAAAGAAGCTCCTTTGCAACCTATGGATTAAATATCGGGGAAAGTAATATTTGAAGAAAATTTAGTATCTAATGATGAAATAATACTTACCCTAAAGATGGTAGAGTTAGAACAAATTAGAGAGAGATAAAGAGATAGGAGCTCCATCGAAACAGGAGATTAATTCTAAGAAAAAAAAAAAAAAAAATCCTGTAAAAGTTTGGAGAATTTACCGGTCATCCTCACACTGGAACAAAGTTTCTTCATATTGATTTTTGTGCATGTGTTTGAATGAGTGATCCTCACTTCCTGAAGTAACCGACACCAAGCGATCATTCAGCACTTGGTTGCCGATCTCTGTTCTCCTGCTTGCTAATGGGATCGGATACTGAGTAAAAGAAGAGCAAAGTTGATTGAGTAGAATGTCTATTATTGCTAAATATTGAAAATTAAATAAGAGACATACATTTTCTGGTAGAAGCCGATAACTTGGAGTGCAGCTCTTGAATTCAGAGAGATCAAGTTCATGAATGGGTTTTGCCATAGACTTATCTTTGCTTGTGCATGAAATCTTCTGTCCTGGCACAGCTTTAGAGTTAAAAGCAAGACCTCTATCACGCCTATCTTTTTCTCTGTTATCATGGTCTTTAGTTTCATCTCTGTCTTCCCAGTCATGATCATCTCCATTTTCATCAACCTTTAATGATCTGAAGACTTGTTTATTGATCTGCTTGATACCTGAATAAACAAAAATTAAATATAAGAAAGAACCAGTAGCATGCTACATGACTAATCTTTTGTAACATTTTTCCATTTAAAAAAAAAAAAAAAAATTAAATAAATTCTCATGCTGAAAAAGCCATGAAAAATGAACAAAATTCAAAACTGATTACTTGAATATCTAGTCAGGCAAGCAAGTACAGTGATAGGAGCATAAAAGACTAAAGCTACCATCATATCCAATTACCAGACTTCTCAATGTATGTTATGAAATCTTCACAGGCCTCCATAAGGTCTGGATGTTCTCCAATTAAACTAGCCACCTGAAAGAAAAACTTAGCATCCTAGTTAGATGCTCTTTCAAAGACATCATATAAAACAGAAAAAAACTGACCAAATGCCATAAATTCTTCCAAACCTCATCTTAACTTACAATAACAACGACCTCATTCAGAAATTTCTAAGCAGAAGTCAAGTTCATAGTCATTTAGGTTTTCTCCATCAGTACTACTAAGTATGAAGATTTCCCATTTCCCAGTTGTACCAATAGAGATGTATGGGGATGATCATAAAATGATAAAAGGAATCATAATATACTATTTTCGGTGAAGGACAATGGAATGTCATGATCTTGGTAATCTATTACATACCATGCATTTGATTAAGTAATCTTTTCATACATGTTAAGCGCTGACATTTTTTATCACAGAACATTGACTCAATACTCAAAGAAATGACCTTCCCTTATATCAAATTATGCATGAATTGATATCACTGAATACTGTTTCATTGCTAACATATGATCACAAAATCGATACGTCATTCCAGAAATGTCAGTGTCCTTGCCTAACCCAGAAACCACACAAAGGTAGCAGATATGGCAGAGGTTCAAGATAAAGCTGTCATATTCCAAGTTTTTTACGAACATATTGAATTTTCCGCATCATGTTTTCAACATTAAGGCATTAAAACTAGAAGCTAATTTCTACTGAGACTCATTTGCATTATTTTAGAGTGTGACTGGAGTTGATCCCATACTGAGATTTTTTCATCTTCAGAAACAATGCATTTTTTTCAGAAATTATTTCACAATTGTACCATTCACTCAACTATACTTTCTTCAGCAATTACTTCAACTCAATTTTAGAATAATATAATTCAAGTAGCAATCTTTATTACACATTTTTCACTCACACAACTCTAACTACAAATTTATATTATTATACTTTATATCAACATGAAACTTTATCATTACACTGACTTCCGTCTCACCTATTCACACTCCAAAATTTTCGTTTTTCATTTCGGAAGGTTTATCAACTCTATTTGATTTCCAAATGAAAATTGGCAAAATTAAATGCCAATGGTTTGAAAGTGCACCCTGATTATCTGAAATTTAACCATTCTCTATACTTTTCACAGTGATACAGAGAACATCAAAACGATATCGAGGTTCAGAGAGGCAAGAGCAAAAGTTCTTTCATAGGAGTTTCAGATGGTGAGACTTCAGAAAATCAACTTCACAGCTGTATGTTAGAAGTTATGAATGTCCAACATTGATTAGTTATTGGTGTTTATATGTGTGGGTCGGGCACCCTCTCCTTTTGAGCTAGCTTTTAGAGATGAGTTCTAGCCAAGCCCATTTATCACCATAGAAAAATACATTTTACATCCTGATCAAAAACATATGAGTTTCTTTCGACAAAGAAAAAAAGACAAGGAAAAGAAAGCAACTTAAAAAAAAAAAAAGAGGAGTTCCAAGATAATCTGAGAAAAGGATTACCAGCTTCCGAAAGTCAGCTGCTGGGACAAACTTGTTTTTAAAGGAACAGATGCAATCTGAAATCTTTTCATAATTTTCAGGTGCCCGAAGCCGTTCCTTAACTTTCTCGCGGAAAGCTGACTCGGCCCCCTCCATCCCTGAGCAAAAACAATTGATGTTAGATGTCTCGTTTGGGGACATCACTCCCCAAGGAGCGAATCATGCAGCCTTGTGACCATATCTACCAGTTACTCAGCAAGATAATCAGAAAACCGAATATGATCTTCAATTCACACTCATGCTTATATTCTTCTTGCTGTTCGCACACAAGCTAGGACCCAAAACATTAACAGTCGATAGCTTCCATTAAAATGGGACAATATCGAATCTTTCAATAGATACTAGACATTCAACTACCTAAAAATGCACATGATAACAAACAATAAACAATTGATACGAGGTTGTATAGATTGGATTTGGCATCTATTCCTACCTCCTCCGGGCAATTGGTCGGCTGCAAGGCCATATCGTCCAGCAGATTTTCTTCTGTAATCTGACCCATCATCATCATCATCATCATCATCATCATTCTCCCACTCATCGTTGTCTCTGGCTTTTTGTTTCCCCTTTCCCTTGTCGACCTGATAGTTATAATGTTCACCAACAGCATACGAAACGCGACGAGCATTTTTACAGTAGCTGTGTAAGAATCTTACAAGCAAGCACAAAATGGACTTACCTTTTCGACATGATTCCTGCTGGGTTGCGCATACTGGACAGAGGCAGCACCCGAAATATCGGGAAGAAAATGAGTGAACTCCACAAGCAGATCAGCATGATTCTGAAACAGAACTGAAACCTACAAAATAGAATTGAAACAAGCACACTTCGTTCATATTTCGTTGGAAATTATTATACTCGGAATGTATCATAAATAAATAATTTAAAAATATCAATCGTTTGGGAAATGCCACAATTCCGTTACGGAACTATTCCGTTGGGGTTTATAACCGTTAAATCATTATCAGGGCCGTCTCCAAAAATTTGGAGGCCCCAGACAAATTTTTCCTTTTCAAAATTTTCGATTTGAATTTGTGTGATAGGATTTATTTGAAGATAGAATCATACAAGAAAAAGTTTAATTAAACAAGACTATTAAATAAATAAATAATTAAAAAAAATAGTATTTCTTGTTTTTCTAGATCTTATTGAAAAATTACCTTTAATAAATTATAAATTGCATTTAAGCAGTCACCACGAAGACAACAAAGAAGAGAAAATAAAAATCATATTACAACAAAGAATATTTATTCTCACACAACTGTTGTAATCGAACATCATAAGAAAACAAATGAGATATTTGGAGCCTCAAATTTCTACACAAAGTATATATTTTGCTATTGCTCATTCATTAATTAGCCTCTTCATTTGTGTAATGGGTCGAATTTATAATTAGTTATTAGTCTTTTTATTTGTGTAAATAAACAAAACCAAACATAAATACATAAAATATTAAAAGAAAATAAAAAAAAATTGAGGCCCCTACTAATGGGAGGCCTAGGCATGGGCCTAAGGTGCCTCTCCCCGGAGCCGGCACTGATCATTATGTAACCGTCGGAGATAGTTGATCTAACCGTTATAAAATAAGATGAAAAAAGTAGAATTGGACGCTTGGTCTGGCTGGGCGCCTCAATCATAAGAACTTTTCATTCTCTTTTGATGTTTTTGTTTTGTTTAGTTAATTTCAAAAAAATGTTGACATCATTATTATTAGTGAAATTTTGAATATATATTAAATTAACATATAAAATAGAACAATAAAATTTATTTGATGTAAAAATACTAAAGAAATAACGTGAAGTGATGGTAAGTTAAAATTATATGAGTTGGTGAATAGTTAATTAAAGTTATGTAATATGTTAGAATGAGTGAGTGATATTATTTAAGTAATGTTAAACCCGTGCGATGCCAGGGTAATATAATTCTATGACAATTATTTTAATAAGTTGTTAATTAATTAAATTTTATGTTTTTGCAATACAATTTACAAAAAATGAAATTTATTTCAATATTGTTAAAAATATCATTATAAATAGATTGATAATATGACCGGTCGCAGTGATATTCACAAACTAATATTTATAAATCATGATCAATGTTTACGCGTCCGATAGCTCAAAATAGAGTTTTTCATTTATTGAAAAATAATATTTTTTTCCTACATAAGATTATTCTTGATATCTCTATCTTATGTTTTTGTTTAATGGACCCTTAAATTCGGTCTCCCTACGAACAGATGGGCAAGATGTAGGGTTAGAAAAATATTTATAAATGAATATTGTTCTTGTTAAAATATAAAGGAGAAACATCCATAAATATCAATGTATTCTTTAATCCACATGTATTTTGTATTTCACATCTATATATATATAATTATTAGCCAATAGCATTTAATAAAACCTAATAAATTTTACCTATGTGGCAATTGAATATTTTTCCCTCCAAAAACTGTTATTTTTTTATGTATTTAATCTTTTATTTAATTATTAAATAATCAATACTAATTACTTCAAAAAAAAAAAATCATTTTAAACTTTTTATTAGTGACAGTTGACCATATAATGTGTTGATCGTACAATGTGATTAGATGTTATTATTGTGGTTACATTTAAATTATTTTTTAAAAAAAATTAAAAACGTATTTGAAATTCCTAAATAAATGATAAATAATTCAAAAAAAAAGACGTACCAAAATATACATTACATCCAATCAGATAAACGCAATTTTTTTTAAAAAAAGTAAATATTCCAACTTCTTTATTTGTAAATATTGGCATGCAAAAAAGTGAAAGAAAAATAATTAATCATTATATGCATACAAGTAACTCACAATACTTCACAATACTTTATTTACATCTGTGCAAATGCACAGGATCGAATACTAGTTGATGTTTCATGATAGTAATATTTTCATACAAATACGAAATGATTATTATTATTACAGAATAAACCATTAAAGCTACAATTGAAAATTTTTCTCAAATAACCTTAATACTAAAAAACAATTTTCTGTGAATGATATAACTTCATGACTTCATTTTATGTGAAAAGGTTGTTATTATTACCAAACGTGTAATCTGAAGTTGCAAACAATTGTTCTCAAAATTTTTATGTTGTGACTCATAAATTCATTTATGAATACTTCATTTTACAAACCAATCTTTTTTAGAGCATCCACAATGCTTTGAGTCTAGTTTTGCTTACATGACATGTAAATAGACTTAAGTCTTAAATGACATGGACAAAAATATTGAAAAATAATGAAATTAACTCCAATGCAAAGAGACTAGGTCTCTACGTGGGTCTAAAATAGACTTAACGGTACCGAGTCTCATTTTTTTGCTGCCACATCAGCAGGACCCAGTCCAATTGTATATACATTGGAGTAAATATTTTTCTAGACTGGTTCTATTTCCTACGTGGCCTGTATATTTTTTTTAAAGAACCCAAAGCATTGTGGATGCTTAGTGGCTATTAGCAATAATTATTATTAGTAATAAGCAGTTTTTCCATAAAACCAGATGGTTGGTTCCATAAGGAAGCAAACCATCTGGTTCCTTAGCAAAATTGTAGTAATAAGTATATCTATAATATAATGTGAGTGCTTGCATTCTTGTAAGATAGACATGTCGTGCGCGTTTGATTTTTTTTTTTTTTCTCAATTTCTCAATGTTAAGTTTCAAAAAATCAATAATTTGACCAGAACAATTAAAGTTTTGAACTACAATTAGTAAAAAGACCAGCAACAATTTAAAGTCTAAAAAGGTCCGTTATTTATTAATACATATTTAGAACAAAATATTATATTCAATGAGCAAACCACTTCTATTCTCTCGAGGAGCCATGATAAGAGTAACACGTCATAGAAAGGCATTATAAAGTCATTGATCAGTAGAACATTATATAAACTAATATTTGCCAATAAACGCACATAGGAATCATGAAAAAAGCACTCAATAAAGTGAATCACATTTTCCCCATGTTTTGTATATCCTAATTAGACGAAGTCAACGCCTATTGTGGCAATGAGTCCGTCAAATTTTTACGACACAAAGAGAGGATCCATTTTTGTGAAACTTTGTTGAGAATGTGTAAAATATGTCTTTTTGTGTTTCCATCGTAATAGTAATTTTCAATAATATATTCACTGGAGACTTTCCTTTTTATGGTTAAGTTTACTACATCTTAGAAGAACTTATTTATATTTAAAATTATTAACTAAGTAAGTATGATTCAAACAAAGTTATTCTGATTATTCTATGATATGTTTTAAGTACTTTTGATCGGCGAATATACTTAATTAAATTAATATCTACAACCACAAATGATAATATATTTTATATATACAATATGGATGCCAAATCGAAGATCATCAAAAGATGATTAATTTGATATATTATATATGTAAAACCGATAAGAAATACAAAAGTTATCTACTTTTGAAATACATTTATAAATCAATAACTTATTGAAGGAAGCTAATCAAAATTTAGGGATATATTAGTCACTTAGTGTCTCACTATATAAAATTACAAATAATTAAAGGGTTATATTAGTAAAAGTGATATTAAAATACCTAAGTTAACTAAGTAATATTTATGGAATACCCGAACCTAGATTATTAATTATTAATATATTAATATTATTTGTCCAAACCTAATTACGAAGCATGATTTTTTGCCAAATAAGATTCCGAAGCACCAGAAGCAGCCACGTAGGCTCAACGCATTCTGCAATTATATATAGGGAGGATAATATAGGGAGGATAATTTGTTAATAAATGAAGATTAATTATGGTAAAAATATATAGCGCCGCTGCTCTCGTCTCCCCCAAATTCCTCAAACCCTAGGCGCCGCTGCTCGCCATTCTGTTTGCCTTCCACTGGGCTACTGGGCTCCGCCGGCCGTCGTCCCCTACCACCCGGCCCTTTCCCGTCGGTGTGGCTTCCTTTGCCTTGTTGCGATTTTGATTGAATCTCGCCCAAATCTACGCCCTCCCCGATGCGGTGGTCTGGAGATGGTGTTGTGGTTCTTAATAGCTGCAGCCCTGTTGCTCCGGTGATAAGGATGGTGAGGGCGCGGCTCCAATGCTCTGGTTCGTCTATGTTACTTGCTCGTTGACCATGGTGGAGATGCGATGTTCCAGGGTGCAGCTGTGGGTTTTGGGTGTGGGTTTTGGGCGAGATGAGGTGCTGCGGGAAGGGGTCGGGTGCAGCTCCGACGTCTCACGGCTTCTGGACGGAGTGGCTAGGGCTGCTCTGCGGTTCGGGTGCGGCTCTGGCGGCTCGTGGCCTTGGGCTGATGTGGTTAGGGCTGCTACTCTTAGAATTTGCTTCCTCTCCCTGATTTTCTGGTGCTGGTTTCGGGGAGATTACCGGTGGCACCGAGTTGCTAGTGGTGTTAGCGTCTTGGTGTTGCGACTGTTGGGCGAATTCGTGGGGTCTGGCTATGGGGAGATTCGGCCTTCTGGGGTTATTTTGATGCTCGGGATTCGGCTCAGCTAGGCGTTTAGGCAGTGGAGAGGTCGACTCTCTTGGGTTGAAGGATTCTTCTAGGGCCGAATTAGTGTCTGCTGGCTCGGCTCGGATATATGCCTATGTGGAAGGGCTTGTGTGTTTTTATGCTTTTGTGTTTTCTTTTCTTTGTTTGTTGTTTGTGGTTGTGTTGTTTAGGAGCTTTTGTTTTTTTGTTTGGGTCTGTTGGCCTCTGCAAGTCTGGGTGGGAGCAACCTTTATTCTCCTGTGGGGAGCAGCTCCCTTCTATTCTCCTGTGGGGAGCTTATTAGTTTTTATTTGTGTTTTGTTGTGTTGGTTGTGTTGTGAGTTTAATTTTTGGTTTCTAGTGTTGCTGGAGTCAGGATCTAGGCAGTCGTCTGATCTGTCCTCCCATTTTATTCAGCTTTTGGTTGCTTTCTCTTCTCCCGTTGGGAGCTTGTATTTTTATTCGCACATTTGTGCACTCGATTTATAATAGTTCATCTATCGTTCCGGCAAAAAAAAAATAAAAATTAATTAAATGTCAAATATAGACGAAAAAAATTCCCGCCCAAAATTGTACCAATTATAGTAATTGGTCCATTATATAGATATATATTATATCGATAGTATTTAATTATATAATTATATTATAAGTATAATTAAATAATATTAATCAATCATTTTGCTGTTACATTAATTTTAAATTCATTTATGAATACTTATTTAGAATGTCTAGTACCTCTAATTTTCTCCTTTTTGTACTTTGAGTTAGTGAACGAAACACCGAATAGTCTTCCTTGAGAGACGACTCGAGTTTCCAAATACTCAGTTATCAATCAAATTTCCAAATTCTATATTCAACAATATTGCACTTATGTTGGATGAACTTTCTTGATAAGGTGTATTAAAAAACAAACTATTGTTGCTGCATGGAGTGCTCAAGCAGAGGAAAGGTCCCAACCTATATTGTGAGAAGTTTTGGTTCAAGAATTTACTCAAAGAACTGGGGTATACGTATAATGATCCACTGTCTATGTATTTGTGATAACCAAGCGGCCATTCATATTGTTTTTTTTTTTTTTTTTTTTTTTCCAAAACGATAGAGGGCATTCATATTGTTAGTAACCCGATTTTCATAAAAGAACAAATAAAGATTGATTGCCAGTTTATCCACAATTGTGTAATGAGTCCAAAGATTTGTTACTTCTTTTACCCCATCATCCAAACAAAAGTTGCTGGTATATTTATAAAAGCATTAAGATGAAGTGTTCTGGTGAGTTATGTCAAAAGTTGGGCATGGATGACAAATATGTTTTTACTCAAGTGAGAGTATTAGAATAATTTTGTATATTTTTCTTATGTTAGATTATTATGTCAATCTTGTTATTCTGTAGATTGATGTGATAGATGTATATATTTAGCACATAATGAATCTTGATTATTTTTCCTGTGTAAATACAAAAAGTTTGGTATAAATACATAGTAAGGAATTATCTTCTGATAATACACTACAAACAAAAACCATATAACTGAAGTTACACCAGTGACATTATTGCACCTGTTGTCGTCAGACGACCTAAAATTTTGTAGAGTTATCACCATATTTTATCTAGGGCAATGCTATATGTACACCCCTTTTTAATAAACTAGTAAAGTGCACGTGCAATGCACGTGGTGACAAATATTTTTGGCCGATAAGATAAATCAATTAATTTATTAAATATATGATTGCAAGAACAAAATGAAATATAGA